>JASDQU010712137.1:32139-46706 GCA_032191745.1 Picea mariana | reverse complement strand
AATTTCATTGGTTTATTATTGTTTTCCCATAATTTTTTATGAATTAGAAGGATTAAAGGCTTGTTTTGTTACTAATGATGGTTGATCAAGTTCATCTCCTATAACCCACATGGAGGTCTGGTAACCCACATCATCGTTCATCATACTTCCAAAGTTCTAGAAGGGAATCTAAGACAATGGTTTGTCAGTAGGAACCTTGAAATTTTCTTGTGTTGGTCAACTTGTACCCAGAACACATGTGTGGACCCCCAACTCATGAATAACGTTTTAGCCAAAATAAGTAACAATTTCCAGGAAGTTAACTTTGGGCACGAATTTTGTGGTAATGAAGCATAATCTTGAAAATCCACGACATGGTTTTTTTGCAGACGGGTACAAATTGAGAAACAGTAGAGCTGATTTTCAAAATGAAGTATGGTTTGGGAGATATGACTAATTTTCTAATCTTTTTTTTACCTAGATTTTTTGTTATGGCCGATTTTCCAAAATTGTGAAAGACAATTTCGAGTTTGGGGAATTCGGTTCGCTAATTTTATGTATAAATAAATATCCATAAAGCAAGGAGAGGAGAGTATATTAGGAATTTATATTATTAGAGATCAGACTTTGAGACTATTATTTCTTATATCAATTTGTACCATCGATCTTTCTTAATAGAAATGTTGGTGTTTTGAAGCTCAATTCATGGTTCCATTTGATCTAGTTATGTAGTCATTTTAGCAACAAGATGACAATCGGAGGGGGGATTCGGGGACCAATCTAGATGTCATTGCCCTGTACAATTAGCATAGATTTGTGAGTGTTTTATCTATTTCATTTAGCTCTGTTTTAATTTGTTCCATGTAATTAATTTTGTGGATGTTTATAATATGATAATGTTCACTGTGTCAAGCTTGTCAATAGATTTCATATGTTCATTGTATCAATATTGGTAATAGATTTAATTTGAATTGGAATCATGCATATCAACACAAGAACCATTTCAAGTTCACCATTTGAATATACCATAAGAATATTCTTGTTCTCATACAATTTCATTTTGCAGACAACATATATGTTTTTGAGTTTGATTGAGTATTAACCTAAGTATATATTGAATAATTACATTGCAGTTTTTCTCATAATTGTATTATATTTCCACGCATAATTTGGAGTAACTTTTTTAATTCTAACATAGGTTTGTATCATTTAGGATTCCAGATTTAGTAATTCACTAATAAAGAATGAGGCAATGGGCAGGGCATGGGATATGGAATGAAAAGAAAGACATTCGTTACAAGACATGAGCTAACTAGCATGGGATAAAGGATGGAAAAACCACAGAGATGAGCTCGAAGGGAATATCTGAAGGATAACTGCTAACCAAGAAGGATAATTTCCCGGGGAAGATCCTTCTAAAGGAACAAGTAAAGAAATGAAAGTAAAGTACAAAATTTGTGCAAGTTCACTCACTATAGCAAGAAAACAAGCAGTAGATGCACAAATTATGTGATGTGCTATAGTAAGACTTACTTGCATAGAGCTCTTTGAGGGGAAGAAATAGAAATATAGGGGCCTAGGTGAATATTCCTTGAACATTGAGGGGAATAAATATAGGGTGAGGTACGAGGTACATTAAGTGACTTGCCCCAAATAGGGAGAGGTAATATAAGAGACACTCACCCATTGTGGGTGAGGGTTTTAACTCTCGACCAACAAAAGAGGTCAAGGTATGAGGTACATTAAGTGACTCACTCCAAATAGGGAGAGGAACTAGTCACTCAGTCGTTATGGTCGAGGTACGTTAAGTGACTCACACGACTGCAAAGGGAAAGGAACAAGTCAACAGAGTTTGAGTTTTCCAATACAATTTTGATTTGCAAATGTGTGTATGGATCAATCCTTATTTCTGCCATTCCTTTTCTACATTCCTTTAGTTTAGTAATTGAATTGATTTGGTTATAGGTAGCGCATATATCACTAGAGTTTAAATGATAAAATTGAGTTTATTTCTTTGTAATGAACAATGGGTAAATCTCAACACAATATTTACAACCTAAGCCTATAAAACCCTTTATTGTTGACTCAATGAATTTCGTTTACAATTGGCAAAGTGTGAATAGATTAATTCCCCAGAAATCCTTTATTAGATCAATTTGTTTTTGCAATTACAAGAGTAGTGCCACTTGAACATGGGAACGGTATTTTATCTTAGAATTGCTTACATGAATGCTCAGGAATTACTTAAGTGAAATATTGTGGCCTGTGTCTGCATAGCGCTTTCTTGTTTTGTATCCCGATGAACGAGTTTCTTGTTATTTGCTAGGAGTTTAGTTTCATTTCATTAAGTTATTTTCCATAGATTAGATATTTATTTATGTTCTAGTCTCTGCACATGTAGTGTTGGCATCTCTAACATTATGCCCCCGGATTGATGATTTAATGATAAGCAACTAAGCTAATTAATTTGCTTAACATTTTTTGCGGTGTTGTTGGGGAAATAATAAAAGGGATTAGAGAATAAGTAGGTTTTTTTCATAATTTTCCAATTTTGTGTGTAATCTAGCTACCATTGCAACTCAGGGGAGGAGAAGTAGTAAGACACAAAGATTCCCTTTATAAATTCTGAAGTTGTTCTAGCCCGATGCATTCACTTTGGTGAGTTTCTTCAAATCCTCATTGTTTCCTTTTATGCAACTGTGTTTTCTTTTGGTTTGATTCATGGAAATAAAGAATCCAACTCATGTCAACAGATAACTTGGTGACAACAGGGTCTTAGTAACGTAAGGACATCCAAGTACATGATGATTTTTTTCTTTGAAATTGTTTTCTTTTATCAAATTTCATTTATTTCTTTAAAATATAAAGGTTTATATTTTTGATCTATAAGATCCCCTCGTACACTAATATCTATGCAAGACAGGATCCACCAACCAAAAAAATAAGGATGCTAAAGAGTCTGTTGAGAAAAAGTTGAAATGACACTCTAAGGAATCTCTCAAATCCCAACAACAATAGGAAATATATCTGCATCTTAGAAGGAACAAATCTTGGCCAATGTAAAAATTATATCTTCATCTCAAGAAGAAAGGGAAGAGAAAGGGATCCATGAGAAACATCAAGAAGAAGACCTATAAGATTTCTCTCATCATCCTTTCCGATTTACAGAGAATACTAAAGAGTCATGGGAAAAAATCAATGGAGAGAAGACACTAGAGACTGATATTGAGGAATTTCCTCCATGCCTATCATTAGATACTTCATGCATTCAAGAGAGAAATCAATGAGTCTTATAATATGTGCATGGACTGGAAAAAGGGGACATGGAAATAGTTGATAATGAACAAGAGAACCAAGGAGACAAATATCCCATCCAAACTTGGTTCCAAATAGTCATGAAGCCACAACACCACTCCATCCTTAAAAATCCCTAGGCACTATATCAATCAATGCAACTGGTTCCTCATATTTGGGTATCTATCCAAGTATATTTTTCAAACGTGAATATAAGTATTTTTTTATTCCTGTTGCTCACATGGCTTCATTGGAAATTCTCCTACACTTGACAGAAGGGATTCTTTTCTAAGTAGAGTATGCTACTGTAGAAGAATAAATGAATAAATGAAATAATAAATATGAAAGAAGTTCAATTGTGAAAACCAATTTAATGGTGCAACTGGACATGAGTTTTTCTTGTAAACCGGGATTCTTGGCGAGAAAGATTCACAATAGGTTCTGTAAGTTCATGTTGGTTCAATCTTGTATTATGGTTCTTCAAAATCATTTGTGTTTTTCTCATGCCGAATGATGTGGGATTCCTTAAGGACCACCTTCTGACAAGTCTCATCTCATCGAATCCAACACATCATCTAGGATTAATATTAGAGATGTTTGTAATTACCTTGGGGCTTGCATGCCTTAATGGCATATTATCTCACTTGAATGTCCCTTGAATGATAAATTCTATAGGTGTTTAACTCCAACACATTCATTCAAACCAACTAGAATGTGCTTTTGTACATTGATTCCCATTGACATTAATGGTGGGTCATCTCGTATTGGGTAATGATTTACATTATTGATCTATAATCCAATGATTTATTTCTATGCTCGACTCCAAGTAAATTTATTCACATAGATTGAATTATAAAACTAGGGGATAAGGATGAAGACTATATGGTTTTATGGTCCTAACAAAAATCTTGCAACAATTCTTTTTCTTGTTCTAAAGTTTCTTCAGTAGCCACTTCCCACAACCACCTATTAAAAATTTCCATGATCCTATGCTACACAAAAGACAACATTTCAGAATAAAGTCAATTCCTTCTTTTGTGGCATGGAATCAGAGAGGTAGAATGAAATTTTATTTTTATTATTCTCAACAGTTGCTTCCAACACTAGTATGAAAGGCCTCATCTTCAACTGATCAACATTCATATTTGATTTAGCTCTTCTAATAAATCAAGATCATAGATTTTCGTAGTTCCATTTCCAATTCTCAATATGTGGACTATTAGTACGATCATGGTAAAGATTTAATGTATAAATTCCCCTCTATTCATGTCAACATTTCAACATTCCAAAATGGTGTCTTGTATGTGATCAACATCATATTTCTTCAACAATAGCTTCAACATTCATATTTTGTTATTTCCATCAGCTATATGCAGTCCATAACCATTATCTTCAATAGTTACAAGATCCCTATATTAGTTACAGGATGACCTCTAGCATGCATCTTCCAAGATTCCTTGTCAATTCAGGTTTATTCAGTGTCAATTGGATCTAGGATAAGGGTCTAGAGTTTCCCAAGCAACTATGGTCTCTTCTCTCCTTCATTCCACAGGTCTACATCAACAACATTGATAATTTTTGTTTCATCTTTGTGCAACAATGAGTCTTGACACCAACAATGTCGTCATTTTTCATCTCTTCTACATCAATTACTCAGTTGGTTCAATAACAATCATTTAGTGATCTCATGAGCTCAAGATAATGCAACAATAGTCTCATTTTTCATCTCTTGCCTCCATTCTGGCATGCATCATGGGGTAAACTTGAGGTAATAAGGAAACTTTTGATTTTTCTGGTTTATTAAAAACATGGGAAACTTAAAATATATTCGCCTATGAGCTCATTTGTATAACATATGTTCCATCTTATTCCATATAATGATCCTTATCCCATTCAATAAAATTATAACCTACACATATCCCATACCTATATCCACTACCCTTATCCATTTTCCCCATTACATATGATCATTATAATGAATGCCTAGAATTAATTACCTTCATTTTTCATCCCTCTGATTTTGAATCACTTGGAGGATTTGAAATAAGCATATCGCCCTTCGAAATTATCATATTTCCCATAAATCTATCTCCCATTTTTGAATTCCTCACTGGTAGTGTGAATTTATCAGAGCAGAGTGCCTTTGCATACTCTCCTACCCTTGGATTTGGAACGACATGGGGAAGCTCAGTGCATTCAAGCAATAGTCGTGGTATCTGAAGGCACCAAAGGAATACCATGAGGAGATTTAGAAATTCATGAGAACTTTGACTAAGTGGGGCTTCGCATGAATCTAAATTGAAATTCACGTTGAATTGGCTGGATTATGTTTTGAAGAGAATATTATCTCAAGGTCTAGATTCTTCTGCAAAAGAGTGGAAATCTAGGAAAGAAGAGCTCCTAGATGAGAACTGTGTGTCAAATGTCTGCCATATCAACTGTCATGGATGTCTACATTGAACGATGTCCACTCATGCATAAAGGTATCTGAATTTTCAAAGGCTTTCAAAGATTTTTAGTAGATTTTCCATGAAAAGAGAGGTTCTTTATTGTGAACAAAGTTACTGAATTAAGGAGAACTGTGACCTCAAAACTAGAACTCTAGCCCAAAACACTCATATTTTTGGGTCAAAAACACCAAAATCATCCCCCATTTCAAAAAGTGGTGCTAACGATAGCACCCCTTTTTTGTTTAGTGGCTAAAACTGTGACTTTGTTGAAATTGTGGCCTTGATAACCGACATTGATTGACACCATTGTGGGAAATTGACCCTTGAATTGAAAACCAATGTTGCTAGTAGCACCGATTTTATAAGTCAAGTAAAAAGTAAGACTTGATTGGGACCATAACCTTGACCACTGGTACCATCTAAAAAAAAGCTAAAATCATCTCCTATATTGGAAATCTTAAATTTTTTTTATTAAATAAATATTTATTTCTTTTATAATTTACATTAAAAATTGAAAAAAAAAACTTCATAAACAATTTTTTGAAGAAAAATAAAACAGAACACATTTTAAAAAGAAAGTGCATTGAGTAAATTCTAATTAAAAATCAAAACAAAACAGAGCATAAAACTTCCAAAAAAACACACTTTAAAAGAAAAAAAGACAAAGAAAATTTAAAAAACACATAAAACTTTAAAAATAAAATGATTTAAAAAAAAAAATCTTTAGAAAAAACACAATTTTAAAAGATTTTATTAAAAAAAATTACAAAAATTAAGGAAAAACACAAAGTTCAAAACAAATTAAATAAAAACTCAAAAACAAAAACTTGAACAAATAAATTAAAAAAAAAACTAAATAAAAGTTTAACTTAAATAATGAAACCTAAAAAAACATAACAAAATTAAAAACCACATAAAAAATTTTAATTTTAAAATTTGAAATGAAAAGGGGGGACATCACCCTTCCCCTTCCCTACCTCCATGACTCTGCTCTCGATGTTGCCTGAAAAGGGGGAGGGACATGCTCGACATTTCCTCTCAATGCCGTCATCGCCCTTCCCCCCTTTGCATTGGTTTTAACGGATGCAAACAAGGGAGGGGTGATGTTGGGCATCACCCACCGCCTTCCCCACCCTTGCAACCCCATTGTCGGCATTATCAACGGTCACACGACCTGTGTGGGTGTGGTAGAGGACGTGGGAAAGGCGCCTTTCCTAAAACGAGGCCTCCGAAGTGGGGATGGGGGAGGGTGTGGTCGCGAGGGTGGGGATGGGGGAGGATGATGCCCGACATTGCCCCTCCCCCCCTCTGCGTTGGCTAAAACCAACGCAAAGGGGAGAGGGGTGTTGTCGGGCATCGCCCTCCCCCTTCCCCACCTAAAAAAAACACAAAGGGGGGAGGGGCGATGTTGGGCATCACCCTCCCCCTTCTCCACACCTCTTTGCATTTCAAATTTCAAAATTAAATATTTTTATATGCGTTTTTTTATTTTGTTTATTTAAAAAAAATATATCTTTTAAATTTCATTATTTAAGTTAGACATTTATTTAGTTTATTTTTTTTTTAATTTATCTGTTCAAGTTTTTGTTTTTAAGGTTTTTATTTAATTTTTTTTTGAACTTTGTGTTTTTCCTTATGTTTTGTAATTATTTTGAAAAAAAACTTTTAAAATTGAGTTTTTTCTAAACGTTGTTTTTTAAATCATTTTATTTTTAAATTTGTATGCGTTTTTATTTTTCATTTCCTTTTTTCTTTTAAAGTGTGTTTTTTTGAACTTTATGCTTTTTTTTGTTTTGTTTTAATTATCAATTAGAATTTTCTCGATGCAATTTTTTAAAAATTGTGTTTTTTTTCATTTTTCTTCAAAAACAATGTTTGCGAGGTGTTTTTTTTTTCAAATTTTAATGTAAATTATAAAACAAATAAATATTTAATTAATAATCAATTTTTCAATTTTCCGATTTAGGAGGTGATTTTATCCCTTTTTTTTGGTTGGTACGAGTGGTTAAGGCCACTATCCCAATTAAGTCTTAATTTTTACTCAAAAAAAATAAAAATCAATGCTACTGGCAGCATCGATTTTTTTATTCGATGGTCAATTTCCCACAATGGTGTCAGCTGTCTAGGTCACAATTTCATCAAGTCACAATTTTAGCCACCAAACAAAAAAAAGGTTCCACCGGTAGCGACACTTTTTGAAACGGGCCACTAAATACAACCTACAAAAATTGAGAACTCTAGAGGGTTCTCTTCAAGTTGGTAAATTTGTTTATGTGGGATGTTTCGACATATTGGTTCTTGTAGTGTTACTTATTCATTTTGCAACAGAATACCTAAGACTTACATTTGCAATGCCTTGGATTTTGACTGCATCCCTCTCTGTTTTACTTTTTACTCGTCTTTTTCCTCTATTACGAAGCAAGCCAATTATTTTATAGTCAAGTTTCATATATATTGTTTCTTCTAGTTTCATAATTAATTATGGCTTCCAAGAGCATTACATGAATACATGATCTACAATACATTGATATTTCTCTTCTTATTGGCCTTCGCTCTCTATTATCTCACACCTTTCTTTTTCCTGCAAAGGGACTCTCTATCTTAACATTGCCCTCCTTATTCATTAAATCGTTGCAAGAGGCTCTTTATAAAGGTGAAACAATAGGAATAAATCAATACTTCATACTAGAATAAGAATGAATATTTAAATAAATCAAATGAAGTAGTTTATAAGCTTTATTTCGTATGAAATAAGAGTGTCATTCAATGTTGTTGGACATATGCTAGTAGGTAGCCTTTCAGATGAACAATGGTAGATTCTTAAAATGATGGATGCTTCATCATCTTTGATGACCCATATACTTAATGGTGTCCTTGACATGGGTAAAATTGAAGCTGGAAAATTATAACTCATGGGAGAACTAGTTAGCTCTTTAATAAGGCATTTCAAATATAATTTGAATTCAAAAGGAATTGAATTTCTTTTTTGAGGCAAAAAAATAGTTCCTTTCTCATCATGATTTGATTGGTGATAAGCATCGTGTCCGCCAAGTCCTTGCAAATTATCTCTCAAATGATACAAACTTTACTCCTCATGATGGAAACATCAGACTTTGTTTCATATGCAATGGAACATATACTATTGATCCTTCCAGTTAGCACTGAGAATCACCCTCTGACTCCAAGAGGATAATCCCAATACCAATTAAAAAAAGTAAAATGGATTAAAATGGGTTGAGTAGGTGGATCAGGACAAGACTGCAAAGAAAAGAAAAGATAACAGAGGTTGTTGCAGATCAGTTGGGACCGTTGGGCTATGGAGTCATAAGTATCATGAATAATGAAGGCATTTAAAATTCCTATCAGACAAAGGATTTATGTGGTGATGAGGAGAAGGAAGACACAATGTGTCTGAATGATAAACCATGAAAGATGGGAAATATGACAGTAGATCCTCCATAGCCTCAAGAATCCATAAATCAGAGAGATTACATCCAGATAAGAAGAAAAATAGAAAATTTATGAGCGATGAACCATGAAAGATGGGAAATATGACAGTAGATCCTCCACCGCCTCAGGAATCCATAAATCAGAGAGATTACATCCAGACAAGAAAAAAAGAACAGTATGTAAACTAAGAAGACAGTATGATAAAAACAACTCAAAGGAATATTCAATAACATGATATTTACAATCCAAGCCCTCATGCTTACAAAATGAAAAATACAAAGCCCTTCTCCTGAAACCTCTTGGATCTCCAGCCTCTGAACTTCCCTCTCTCTTTCATCTAATGCATTTTATAATCAAAATAATAGTTAACAACTTAGGAGTGTGAGCTAGCGCTCCTATCCTATGGTTCTTCACGTGCGTCTTTCTTCTGTCAGAAAGAAACTCGGGTCAGCATGGGTCTGCAGGAGAAACTTCCCTCTATGGTACCTTGGGATGAAATATTTATGTCTCTACGTTCATACCCTCCATGTTTCTATTTACGAAGGAAATCGATGTTTCAACCACCAGTCCATGTGTCGATTAACTGATATCTCCTCGGGATCGAGACAAGGCCTGATAACTAGGGGGTGACCACTTGCTATGATTGAGTATGATGCTGAATGAACACATGAATTCAGAGCTATCAAAAGTAGTTTGGAAGCATACCTCTTTTGATCCTAAAATGCACCACCTTCCACCGCGTCGCTCTCCCCAAAAACCGCAGTTCAGATTTCATCCCGCTTAAATATTTTAACATCCGAGCACATTATGGGCCCGAAATGGAGTGTGGTTGTTGGTTTGGTTGTGATCTGAGATCTGGGAAGTCCCTCTATTTTAACACCATCACTAAAGATTTACCTACCTGCCAAATTTAGAGACTCTTTAATTATGCTTGGAGGAGGAGCCAATTTTGATGCTAGGGAGCTTTGACACTGAACAAAAATATTTCCCAAAGAATGACTTCTCGAAGATGACGTGGTGACCTGATGTCACTGTGCTGATGTGTCACGGAAAGGAGGGTGACACACATCACTTGCAAATAAGAGGATGATATTCCCAAAGGTTCCTGGACTTAGTGCCATGTGTTAGCGCCATATGGATAGGTGGTGAAAGAACTGAAACTCCACAGGAGAAACACTTCGGAAATTTGCAAATGAGGAGGGAGTGAAAACACTGAAGCTCCGGAGTCTGGAATAGATCTGAGCCACTATATCTGGGAGGACATGTGGCAGAGATCCATGCACTCTATGGGAATGTATTCCATAGGAAACCAAGAGGAGAGGAGACAAAACTCCTGAAACACGAAATGGCGAAAAAATCATGACCGTCCGTTGGAGAAGGACACACGACAAAGATCCACGTACTTGGGAGAAAGGGAGTGGAGGAACCATTGACTGAGAGTTTTTTGAAGCTCCAGAGAGATACGAAGATGAAACCCTTGCCATTGAAGGCATAGACACGTGACAGATATTTGTGCACTCCGGGAAAAGCACTTTGGAGGAAATCGAGAGGAGATGTCCAAAAAGTCTCGAAACCCAAAATCCAAAGTAAATCATGCCCCTCCATTGGAGGAGGACACGTGGCGCTTGATATTTAATTCTAGGGATTTTTTCAGGCACTAAACCTTGCACAACTTTATAATTCTGAATGCCCAGGGGCCGTTAATCTAAACTTCACAGGGGATCTCCGCCGTTGAAAAATGAATCTGTCAGTTGTTTGTATTTTGAGCCTGAAATGGGTTTCTCTTGAGTGTTGTGTTTGTGCTCATGGTTGTTTCTTTTGGAAGCAAAAGGCTTGGATGGCTTGTTGTGACTCTTGACAACCTCATGTGATAACATTGCCTCCACAGGGGATGGCATGCTCCCTGTGAGCTGCCAAGAACAAGCAGTTCCAGTGCCTTAGCTGTTGGGTTGTGGAGTTGAGCTCAAATACATCTTTTTGAAGGCCGTAGGCTGACATGTACACTACTCAAATTAAAAATAAAATAGACACACATGCTCCAAAAGGAGATTATTTATTTAGAATCCTAAACTAACCAATTTTTACAATGTGCTAGGTGAAAACAAACTTCCACCATAACCACCCAAACTGTTTGGTAACATAATTCTTCTTTTCACTGCAAATGATCCACAAAAGGTAAGGGAAGTATGACATCAGAATGAAATCATATTTTGGAACACTGACAATACCCCCAAATGATGATAAGATGAATAATTTTGTAGGCTCCAATACTTTTGGAAAACTCAACTCCATATATAACCCCACAGGGTCATAAAATTTATAAAAAGGCACATTAAACTAGTAATAAATTACCTCATTTACTTCATTATTGCCCACCTGTTGTTCAGTGTTTTCAGAGTGTACGGGTGGATAAATGATTGATGCAATTTGGCTAATCCCAGGTAATATTTTCTCATTTACAAGTGTTGGACATGAGATAAGTTGCACATTTATCTCTTCCATTTCTCCTTCATGTCCCTCCCAAGGATTAGATTCATAATCATCATATACAAGAACCATGCTATGAGGTTCCAAAGAAGCCATGAATAAGCTCTTCTCTTTGTCATCTTCACTGGGATATTCATAAAAAATCGGTTGTTCTTGGTCAGTATTTGAAATAACTCCTTCATCATAAGTTGGGATGCCAAAATCATTTGTTTCAAGAACAACAATATCCTCTGCATTTTATTGTTAAGAGAAACAAAAAAAATCTTCTTTCAGTTCTAAAAATCTAGGAAAAAATAGAGAGGAATCTTCCCTAGTTTTTTTTAACTATCTTATCATCTATCCCAACTTCATAGTTAGGAGGAATATCTACCGCAGAATACACTTTCTCTTCAACATCAGAGTATTCAAAAGAGACATGTTGATATTCATGAACATTTAAGACAACATAAACATCTCATATGATGCCAAATGTTTATGTGCTATTGTTATCACAATGAATATCATTCAACACCTCTTGATCTTCATGGTAAATGTTTTCTTCAATAAATGCTTCATCACAAACCTAGCTTTCATGACTAGAAGAATCTTCATGGAGCAATGAAAACTCATCACAACAGTTTTCATAAAGGTACTCAGCTAAAAAATGCTCTTTACAAAATGAATTGAAACTGCATGAAAACCTGTCAAAGAGGTGATGCTTGCAATGGGAAGAGATTGACACCAATCACGAGCAATCCCTTATAATGAATACCTGAAAATATTTATCTGAACATATTCATGGACGATATGAAGTTGATGAATAAAATCATGAAAATCCAGGAAGTGTTCAGCTGGTTCCTCCCACTCTTCTCCTTGAAATTTAGGAAGGCTACTTTCCCATTCATCTCTACTAGGAAATGGATTAGGGAAACCAACTATCTTTGAAAATAATAGAAAGGATACCTCTGAAATAAAATAATGTCCATTTAAAACAAGTGGAGTCGCCAATATATTTTCGAACAATGGAGTCGCCATATTGAAAGATGAGAAGTCAAAACAATGTGTCCAGCTTCAATTCACCATCTAAAACTGGATCTTTTCGTTGTCTTTCTCCCAGAGAAGATATCTTCACTTTCATACCCAACAACAACGCCATGAATGTTAGCACTGAGAATCACCCTCCGAATGCAAGAGGATAAGCCTAATACCCATAAAAAAAATTAAAATGGATTAAAATGGTTTGAGTAGGTGGATCAGGACAAGACTGAAAAGAAAAGAAAAGATAATAGAGGTCGTTGCAGATCAGTTGGGACCATTGGGCTATGGAATCATAAGTATCATGAATAATGAAGGCATTTAAACTTCCTATCAGACAAAGGATTTATGTGGTGATGAGGAGAAGGAAGACATAATGTGTCTGAATGATAAGCCATGAAAGATGGGAGAGATCACAAATATCCTCCATCGCCTCAGGAATCCATAAATCAAAGAGATTTAATCAAGACAAGAAGAAAAACAGAAAATGTTTGAGTGATAAACCATGAAAGATGGGAAATATGACAACAAATCCTCCACCACCTCAGGAATCCATAAATTAGAGAGATTACATCCAGAAAAGAAAAACATAACAGTATGTAAGCTAAGAAGACGGTATGATAAAAAAAACTCAAAGGAATCTTCAATAACATGATATTTACATTCCAAGCCCTCGGGCTTACAAACTGAAAAATATAGAGCCCTTCTCCTAAAACTCTCTCATCTCTCTAGCCTCTGAACCCCCTTCTCTCTTTCATCTGATGCATTTTATAATCAAAACAATAGTCAACAACTTAGGAGTGTGAGTTGGTGCTCCTATCTTGGTGTTCGTCACATGTGTCTTTCTTCTGTCATAAGGAAATTCAGGTCAGCATGGGTCTGCAAGAGAAACTGCCCTCTATGGTACCTTGGGATGACATCTTTCTGTCTCTACGGCTAGAACCTCCATGCTTCTATTTACGGAGGCAGTCGATTTTTTAGCCACCAGTCCCTGTGTCCATTAACTGATATATCCTCAGGATCGAGACAACGCCTGATAAATAGGGGGCGACCACTTGCTGCGAGTGGGTATGATGCTAAATGAGCACATGAATTCAGATTTTTCGAAAGAAGTTTGGAACCATACCTCTTTTGATATCAAAATGCACCACCTTCCGCCACATTTCTCTCCCAATCAATCATGGTTTAGATTTTGTCTCGCTCAAATATTTTAATGTCTGAGCACGTTACGGCCCTGAAATGGAGTGCGGCCATTGGTCTGGTCGCGATCTGAGATCTGGGAAGTCCCACTATTTTATTGCCACCGCTAAAGTTTTACCTACCCCCAAAATTTAGAAACTCTTTAATTATGCTTGGAGGAGGCACCAATTTTGGTGCTATGGAGCTTTGATGCTGAACAAGAATATTTCCTAGAGAACTACTTCCTGAAGCTGACGTGGTGACCTGACGTCACTATGTTGATGTGTCACGGAAAGGAGGGTGATATGCATCACTTGGAAACAAGTGGATGATATGCCCAAAGGTGCATGGACTGAGTTCCATCTGTTAGTGCCAAATGGACAGGTGGCAAAAGAACTGAAACTCTGCAGCAGAAACACTTCGAGAATTTGCAAACAAGGAGGGAGCGAAAACATTGAAGGTACAGAGTCTGAATCATATCTGAGCCACTATATCTTGGAGGACATGTGACAAAGATCCATGCACTCTACGGGAATGTATTCTAGAGAAAACCAAGAGGATAGGAGCCAAAACTCGCAAACCCTGAAATGGCGAAAAAAATCATGACCATTCGTTGGACAAGGACACGCGACAGAGATCTGCGTACTTGGGAGCAAGGGAATAGAGGAACTGTTGTTCGAGAGTTTTCCAGAGTGCCAGAGAAATACGAAGCTG
>JASDQU010712137.1:3515-17798 GCA_032191745.1 Picea mariana | reverse complement strand
AAGGAACTTGGTTTCTTGGTTTCGAATTGTGCTGACACGGAAGTCTGTAATGTTGACACTTTTGTTGATCAATTATTAATAGAAATACTCCTTTCTCGTCCTATTGGTATCTTGCAAATATATGATTATTATCCATGTCCGTGTTCGTAATGTTTATTAATGGATTATGCTATTTGATGTGCTAACCCCTTTTGTATCATCACTATATACTTTCTTTGCTTATTTGTTGAGAACTTCTCGCAGGTATAAAGCTTTGGGTCAAAGTGCTCAATGGTGGAACACCATCAAATGATGGATCGAGGTAGGCCTCTTTCTTATATTGCACATTAGCTTATATAGAATATGTTGGAATTGAGTTGATTTTTACAGTCATACCTGTCTGTTGTGGTTTACCCTTAGCCATAGAAAGTTTTTTCCCTTGTAACAGAAATGGCAACTCCACTAGGGAGAGATATTCCTTCTAAGGGTTGAACTACTTTTTCTTCTTACATTTCTCTTTTTCCTTTTTGTTTCTTCTTGTATCACTGCTCGACAGATCTTGCTCACTCTGAGTCTGAGTTTTCAGCCTTTTACCCTTGCCTAGCCTTGTTTTAAGGCATATGCACCCCTTTTTCCCTGACAGTCATGTATACACGCATTCTATCTCACTACAAGAGGCGTATATACACTATGTTCTCCTGAAAAATCACGTATACCACTTCCCCTTGCTTGTTTGCTTGGTTGAGTGACTATTGGGTAGGATTTAAAGATTGTTGAGCCTTCTTAGGTCTCTGTAGTGCCTATTGAGATTATCTATGATGACAGGAAACTTGTTTGGAGTTGAATTTTTGGGCGTATTCTTTCTCTTTGTTTTCTATTTTTAATTCGTCCTTGGTTTCTGGGCTGTTCGCTTGGCTACCTGGTATTCTTCTTGATTTAATGATTTTATACACTGTAGAATTCATCTGTCAAGTTGGTTATCATTCCATGCATTTTCTTTTTGGAATATTGAAAATACAAAAAAATAGAAATTATGCATTGGTTGGCATTTTTGTCTTTGAATTTTTCATTAGCTTAGCACATTTAGCGAAAGATCGTATTTTACTTCCGAATTGCAGATTTGAAATTGAAGACCGCATTGCTTTTATTAGCATATCACTCATTGAAAAGTTAAATATAGACTTTGCATTATATCCATATTTATTTTCTGGCAGAGTCATAATACCATGAGTTTCACCTCCATACCTTTTTTAGTAACCACGACCAATAAAATTTACGCTTTAAACTAAAATTGATTAGTCACGATTTAATTTTTAGGGTGCACAAACTAGCTTAGGATTTAGTGCCTTGGAATAGGATTTTGTGAGTAAACTTCTCCAAGGCAATTAAATCAACATATGTGTTTGAGACAGGGAGTTGAGAAGTCCATTGTATAATTGATAATATCAGGAGGCTCTGCTCACACCGGAGTTAATCACGAGGTCGCTCGAAGTTAGTTGAAGGGATAACCCTTGGATACTCACCTAGCATCAGAGATATTTTTGTGGATTTATTCGTATTTGGGGATCTTGCTAGTGCCCATACCTCTATGAGAGGTTGTGCTTTAAAGGTTTCGGGATTTGCTACCCTGCCCATAAAGTGATTTGGACTTACGACTGCTTGCTTGTGCATCAGTTATACATTGGTTTATTAGTTGCTTGACTTAGGTATCTCATAGGTTACTTGCAAGGGTTATTCTTCTTGTACCCTGAGTCAGATAAGGGTCATACACCACACAACCTTTATGGAGGATTACCTCTCCCAGGGGATATGACCGACTGGTTGTTAATCCCACGAGCACCCTTATAATTGATTTTGTTACCTCCAAACTTTAGCGGGGAGTCTCAGGTCCCTCTTAGATGAGACATACCTTCTTTAGCGAGGGAGGCCACTCAACCACTTTAGCCCGTTTGCATGCATATTGGTCGTTTGAATTTTTGGTATGCTCTTTGATTATTAGTTGACCATAGGATTTCATGCTGGGTCTTTGTTATCATGGATAGTGGAGTTCCTTGTAGTCCTTCATTTATTGCTAACCCCACCATGACGTTCATGGGGGAAAATCCATTTGTTTTTTACAATGGTATGCAAAACTACAATGCTCAGTCCGCAAATTGGGTCTCTAGCCATTTTTTTGTTGATATGCCTTCCCTTGTGCAACCCTCTCCCTGGCTCACATATATGAATCCTAGCATTGGACCCGGGGGCACCATGGATCCGATGACTACTTCTTCATTTGATATGAGTCATGTCTCCATGGGAGGTTGGAACCTTCCTCCCTACGGATCCAATACTAGCTATTCTCTTTCAAGAGTCAATACTTAGATGGGTGCCTATCCCACTTATTACCCCCCACCCATGTATCTTTCATACGTCATGTCAGTTCCTTCGAACACTTTTTCCATGACAGGTCCTCAATTACCACCAGGTCTTTCATATGGAGAGAACCAGTTTTACGGTTTGAGCTACCCTCTTTATGGGACCCCTTCACAAGGGGGCAACATATATCCTCACTCAAATAATCCTTATCCAACTTTGGTCTCTCCATAGACCCCAGTGACGATGCCCATCCAAACCTCATTGGACCATTTTGGCATGAACCAACACCTTTCTGGGCTAGGGCAAGAGGTACACCAAGATCCTTCCTAGCTTGCAATTTTTCAGAATCCATCTTTCCCCGGATAGTGGACTCAAATTCCACCATCAATCTCCAGCCCAATCACTGTCAGTCATACTGGTTCTCCATCTCCAACCTCTGCCAGTTATGTCGGAGATGGTTCAATTTCTTCTACCAACTGCATCAACAAATTTCCCCCAACCTCTACCAATTATGTCAGGGGCACCGTTCTGTTTTCCTTGAATCATAGCCATGCCACATCTCTCACCTCTATTCATCATACAAGAGACAACTCTCTTTCCCCTTCTAGTTACATTGAGAAGCCCAAACGCCTCATGCGTAAGCCTAAATTATTTTGCAGGACTTGCGAAGGAAGTCACCTTACTCATTTGTGTCCTATTACTGTCGAGATACCAGAAGCATGGGGCTCACCCAAGAGCCCTTCTAATTCTGAGGCATCTATGGTTTCTCTTCATACCACTCCTCCCTTGATCGTCTCAGTGGTTCCACCGACGCAATATTCTCTCGACCTCACCCCCTTTGTTAAAGGTGAAGCATCTCTTGCCCCCATTACTACGCATCCTCTTCAACATATAATTGAAGAAGTGGCCACACCAGTGAAATATTTGGTCAACCCTACTCTCCCTGAAGAGAATGACACACCTTTCAACCATGTCATCAACATTCCACACCCTCCCCCTTCTGAATGAAAGATATTTATTCTTCCCCCGAATGCTCTCCCTCCAAGTCCTGACGAGGTTCCTTTTGATTGGGAAGACTTGATGGGACATCATATTCCCCCACCTATGTCTTTTCCATTAAGATACATTATTCAAACCATCACGGAGATTGTATTCTTTGTTAGAACCTTCTTCTCCTTGACTTGGAAAGCCTTGGGTTTTCCCAAGCTATTGTCAACTATCCGTAGGATACTGACTTTCGACAGAAGGCCAAGACAAGAGCCTTGGTCTCCCCCTTTACATGTTGATTAGACTCCCAATAATGAGTCTCAGTTAAGCTCTTTTCCAACTCGTCCAAAAACTGAAAAGATCTCCGAGTGATTTGTCCCTTCCACACTCGTTAAAATTGGAATTGAAATATCATGAGTCCTAGTTAAGCTCTTTTCCGACTCACTATCAAAAATAGAAAAGATTATCGAGTGAACTTGTCTTTTTCACACTCGTAAATTGGATTTGAAAATACGTCTATTTGGCATAAGTTTACCCCTTCTCATACCAAGTAGACTAAAATATATAAAAAAGGAAATTTTTTGGTGTTAAGTTGTGATTGCATCTCATGCCCTCACTTGTTGTATTGAGCCTTTAACCGATTCTTTCTTTGCGTTATAAACCATTGCCTAAGTAGTTTGCATCCTCAACCAAGCAGAGCCTTATTTTTATCCTTCTCAATTTTACACCCTATGCCCTAGAGGGAACATCACCCTGAGTGTCCATCTCCTGCATGCATTTCCTTGCATTGTGCATAGGTACGTTGGAACTAGTTTTGCTTACTTGTGACACTCGTTCCCTCCTCTGTATCATAGCATTAATTTGTTATGAAAAAAAAAAAATGGGTAGGACGGGAATACTATATTGTAATTGGCAACAATCGTGTCGCCTTTGAATAGAGAACAAAGTTATTGAGTCTGTGTGTCATCATAATTTTGGGTTTATCATGGCCTTAGGAAGCTAATCTCGCTACAGAGTTTTTCTCTACCGATTGGTTACTCTTCCAGTCCCTATAGAGAACGTTATTGATGCCTCCTACATCCAATTGTCACATCATTGAGTCCATGCTGCCAGAGTTCACCATATGTCTCATGCTCTTGTTCAAAGGAAGTCTATCAATCTGTGTCGGCCACTCCTCAGAAATCTTGACTTTGCATGTCAGCCATACCCTCAGTTTGTCTCAGAATCACATGATACTTTCGTCTTATCATGCACCCTGGCCCTACTTTCATCATTGGTAGGTCACCTTGAACCCAACAATCGACATTTAATCATTCATCGTTGACTAGGTGGTTTCCCTTATGTTCGACGACAAGACATCTATTCACACTTTGGGATTCGTGCAGTTTCTTGGATGCCATTATCCTTATTGGTGGTTTCCTCGCCTTTGTCAGCAACTTTTCATCATTGGCTACTATTTAGAGGGTCCTTTTCATGTATCACTTGCATCTGGCACACACGAAAGACACACAGGGTCGTTGGTTCATGAACATGTTCTTCGTCCAATCTCCACCAAATCATGAAGCTCCTACTTTGTTCCTCGTGCTGACTGATGAGAGATGCCTCAATGCTCTCCTTTCAGTGGGTCTCCTTCCATCGACTTCAGCTCATTTATTCTGGATATGAAACCTAGAGTTTTATGAGTACCTTGAGGCTTGCAGTCATTAATGATAGGCTCTCTCACCATTGACAGATGGGAATACATCAATGTCTCCTGATCAATGGATCTCTCAAGTGTTCGACACCAACTCCTTTATTCACATTTGTAGAGATGTACTCGGTGCTTGATACCTACTTTCATTATCGGTAGGTTGTCTCACGTTTGTTAATGGTATACTTCAATGACCGGTAATCAAACGATGTCTCAACATGTTCGACCTCAAATCATTTATTCACATGATGTATACTTGTACCATTGGCGGATTGTGTAGAAGACTTGAAGACATCACTATGTGGTCGCGACTTTCCTGAGTTGTTGCTTCCATTTCATTGGACTAGTACCTATTTGACTTCAATGATCATGGGGGATCAAATTGTACTAGGATATCTTCAGATTGATTTTTAAGACTGCTTTCACTGGGCCTTGTTCGTGACTATGACATCTTTTGGCATATAACTGCATTTGTATTTTCCTATTCATGGCCATGAACACTTGTTTGGTATATTTTTCACATGGATCTGCATTGTATTCTTGGCATCCATGTATGCAAAGTCAGTACATAATGTAATGATCAATTGAGTTCGTCCAGCTGGTTCTCTACCACTCCACTTTTGGGTCATTTATAATGTGTTTCAGTCATTGCAGATACTCCTCTGATCTCACACATTAGGGGGGATATGTTATAGAAAGATTTGTCTCACCATTGCTATCTTGCACAGAAGACCTTTTTCCATTTCCTTATGCATACTTTTCATCCCTTTTTTGATGAATCCAGAGCTAAAATATACATTTTTCCACATATACACTCCCTAACTGCTATGCAAGATGAGTATATGCTTGCTACGCCATTACAACTCACGTATATCCAGATTTGTGACAGAAAATATAAAATGAGGTCAAGTTTCCATGTCACGACAAAAGATCTCTGATCCTTGGCCTTCCATATACTAGAAATTTTCTAAATCGACCCTTCAGTTGCATTCTTGAGGCTATAAGAGAACAATTTCGAACTATGGAAAAGGAGGAGAAAGCATTCAACTTTGAGAGCAAAGTTATTCTAAAGAAATTACTTCATATTGAGTCTGCATCCCTTTGTCCCTCAAGTCTGAACACAGTGTTCAACCCCCAAGCTCTTCTCTTATTATTGAGAGGACCTCTTTGCCTCTTTCTCATGATCTTGCCTTTGGTGGAGGATTGAAGTGGTGGGGACCCAGTTGGAAGGAAATTGGTTTCTTGGTTTCGAATCATGCCGACACAGAAGTCTATAATGTTGACACTTATACTGATCAATTATTAATAGAAATACTCCTTTCCCATCCTATCGGTATCTTACAAATATATGATTATTATGCATGGGCATGTTCGTAATGTTTATTAATGGATTATGCTATCTGATGTGCCAACCCCTTTCATATCATCACTATATACTTGCTTTTCTTGTTTGTTGAGAACTTCTCACAGGTATAAAGCTTTGGGTCAAAGTGATCAAGGGTGGAACATCATCAAATGGTGGATCGAGGTAGGCCTCTTTCTTATATTGCACATTAGATTTTATAGCATATGTTGGAATTGAGTTGATTTCTGTAGTCATACCTGTCTGTTGTGGTTTACCCTTGGCCATAGAGAGTTTTTTCCCTTGTAACAACGATAAAGAGTGTTGCCATTTGGCGGGCTTGATACTGTATACAACAACGATCTGTACTAGATAGATAGGGATGAAAATTTTGAGTCTGGAGATAGATAATGATATCTACATACCATATGTCATCAGAACGAATTAGAAAAAGGGATTTGTAGGGTAAGGAATCCTCTGCCACATTTTCTATCTCAATGGAGGGAAGGTCACATATCAGTTCGACAAAAACCAAATATTTCTTTGACTTGGAGCGTTTGAATTCCAAGTCAAACTCCTGGAGAATCGCTATCCATTTGTAGTACTTTCCCCCAAGAAATTGTCGAGTAAGGATATGTTGCATGGGGTTGCAATCGGAAATAACAGTGGTTCTGCGTAATAATATATAATGGCGAAAACTTTGAACAACTTGAACAGTTGCCAATGCCAGTTTCTCCACATGTACGTATTTGGTCTCAGTAGTCGTCAAACTCCAACTCAAATAGTATATCACATGTTCGTCATGCGAATCATCCTCTTGGACTAAGACCATAGCGATGGTCTAGTCCGAAACAACTAAGTAGAGGAAGTAATCTTGGCTATAGTCAGGGGGAAACAGTAAAGGTGTACGGGTTAAGGAAAGTTTCAAAGCTTCAAAGTCTTTTTTTGCATTATCGTCCCATGCAAAATTGTAACCTTTCTTGAGTAGCCGAGTGAATCCATTTGTCATTTCAACGTAATTGGGGATGAAACGATGCAACAAGTTTGTCTTCCCTTGCAAACTGTGGAGTTGGCGTAGCGTGGAAGGAGGAGGTAGATTAAGGATAGCCTCAACCTTCAAGGGGTATACTCAAATCCCATGTATCGACAAAATAAAACCAAGAAGTCGGCTAGACTCCACACAAAAAACACATTTGTGTGGGTTTAAGAGAATACGATAATAACGACAATGTACAAAAATGGCCCTCAAATGTGTCGGGTGATCTTGGCAATGCATGGAATGCGTCGGTAGATCATCAAGATAGGGTTGCACAATGTGCTTAATATCATGGAAAGCATAAGACATAGTGCGCTGAAAAGTCGCTCCAGCGTTCTTGAGACCAAAGGGTAATTTCCAGTAGGCAAAGGTTCCCCAAGGGTAAATAAAAGTGGTCTTATGTTGGTCCGCGCGTAAAAAATTAATTTGATTATAGATGGAGAAACCATCCATCAAAGAGAAGATTTCACTGTCGGCACAGTCCTTGATGATCTCGTCAACGAAAGGGGTTGGGAAATTTTCCTTAGGAAAATCCTTATTTATGTCCCTATAATCTACATAAACGTGGATGGTACCTTGTTTCTTATTCACCGGAACAATATTGGATACCCAATCAGTCAAAGCCATGAGATAGACAAAGCCAACTTTAAGTGTTTCAAATTCAAGCTTGATAGCAGCATCTTTGCGTGGGTGTACTAGGCGTCTGAGTATGTATTAATCTTGTGTACAACGATATGAGGATCGATACTGGGCATCTCTTCATAACTCCAGGTGAAAACATCGCAGAATTATTGGAAAATGGATTTATACGTGTGGACCTCATGAGTAGAACATGAGGCCCCGATATGAACATTCTCCACAACTCTGGGTTTAATGGATATGTCGAGAGGGACGGTAGGTGAAATGTTGCTCAAGTTCCCTTTGTACAAAACATCGTGTGTGGACTTAGGAACTGAAGAAATAACAACAACGGTCGACGGAGTTGAAATCTGTTGGTAACTCTCTATGGTATCACGCTCTAGGAAGAGAATAGAGCGATGATGCCCATCGTCTGAAGGAGTGTATTCCATAGAAATGACTGACATGATAATCTCATCCACAGGAAAAATCACGTGAAATGAATCAAGAGATGAATCACAGAGAGAGGGAGAGGAGGGGGTTGCCGATTAAATAGCTTGGTACTACCCATGGGTCATATGACTTAGGGGTTTCACAAACAATGCTAGATATCATGTTAATAGAGGCAACAAAAGGAGGGGTAATATTGAGTGGTGGGATTGGAAATGTACCCATCAAAGTTGAATCTTTCAAAATACCCACTCTGACATTCTCGTAACCGAGAGGTGTCTTCAAGATAAAGGGAACGTTGCTAGTACATGAATTGAAATTAAAGAAGGCCAGTTGGTCAAAGGTAACAACCTTTCCTTGGTGCGGGAAACATAACACACGGAAAATGGTAGACACAATTGCACACATGGAATCAATCCAGCTACGACCAAGTAAAAGTTTATAATCAAGAGGTCCGTCAAAGACCTCAACTTCGACATTGACCAATTTACCTTCCAACATAATAGAAAACGAGGGAAGAACACCGTAAGGTTTAAATCCTGTACCATTGAAGGCCTTAAGTGTATTATGTGATTCGGTGAGGGTGGGAGAGCCAATAGATTTCCAACAAGTGACGGGAATAACGCAAGTCAAGGCTCCTTTGTCAATAATGGTTCTACATATATTCTTGTTTTCAACAACAACTTGGATTTGAAACACTAATTGAGGAGGAAGCCTTGGAGCGTGATATTCCAGGTCAAATATTATTAAATTGGTATCTATGGGATCAATTCCATCAATGGCCTTTAACAGTTCCTTTCGTTGAGCAGGACAACTTTGAAGGACCTCAAGAGATGACATCAAAGAGGGTTCTCGCGCAAAGTCTTCTACAATACTGTAGTTTTGGGCAGCACGTGCGTGAGGATTGAATGCATACTTTCGAACAATGCCCTTGGGAGGAGGGAGAAGAAATGTATCAAGACCCGGTCTTTCGAGATGAAGAGGATCGTTGGGAGGTGAATTTGGGGGAGAAGGTTGAACCAACTAAGGTGGTATATCATCAAATTTCTCTTTTGACGGAGAATAATCTTTGGCTCGAGTTGCGATTGCAACTTCGTTATTTTTAGAATCACTAGTACACATAAGGACATAAGATGAGGTAGAAGGAGAAGCTTGGTCATGAATGACCAGCTGGGCTTGTTGTTGAGAAGGGAAAATTTGTGACAAAACAACAGGTGTAGAAGGTTTCCCGGTGCCTTGGAGGAACTTAGTAACCTCGGTGCATCTCGGACAATCTTTCGTGTAATGATCATTACCACAAATAAGGCAGGAATAATGAGGTTTACATTTATCTTTCTCATCAGCGGTTTGCATTTTGGCTTTATTAGATTGTGGATTATTATTTGTGTCTTCCTTATTCTTAGCCTTCCCTTTCTTTTTATTTTGATTCTTTCTGGTATGTGTGGATTGAACAAAATTAACCTCGGCAGTCTTACCGGTGGAAGGAGTAGGAGTAGGAGTATTTTGCGCATTATAATTATTATATTTGGTATTGGTGTGACCGGCATGTGCAGACTGAGTCTCGGCATGAAAGGTGCCAATCACACAATCGACGGCATGAGAAGATGCCAGAGGTGTTGGGGTAGGACTTTTGGAAGGACAAGGAGCATCAAGGATCAAATCGTATAGTGTTCTTGTTTGCGAATAAATGAGATCTAGATACTGAGCACGATTAATCGCCTGCTCTTCAGTAACAACACCACCCATGGAGACATCATGAGAGATAGGTCCAATGAGTGATTTGGTAAACCACTTTGCCAATAGTTGATCAGGAAGAGGAACTTTGATTAAACGTCTTCTTCTCATCCACTCATGGATGTGATTAGAAATATGAGTGGACAAGGATTGCTTGAAAGAACTCAAAATTTCGGTTCTTGTCTCGTATCGAATTGGTAACTGGTAATGTGTCAAAAAGGCCATGGCTAAAGTGTTAAATTCATTGAAGAATCCTCATGGTAACTCGATGTACCATTTTTTTGTCGAACCCATGAGAGTTCGTTGGAAAAGTCGTAATCTGATGGAGTCATCCATCAAAGAGTTGGATGAACACCATAGATGAAAAGTAATAACATGATTATTCGAATCCTCTCCTACTCGACCATCAAATTTAGGAATGTCGGATGGTAACTTGGTCGGTATGATGGGCCAATAAGAAGAATGTAAGATAGGATCATTCTGGATCCTAGACAGATCAGGTAAATCCAAAGTGGCTAGAAAAGGCAATTGTCGGTTCACTTGAGGAAACTGGTAATTTTGAGGGGGAATCCTTGTAGTTATACCAGTAGGACCATAACGAGTCTGAAAATAATTAGATAGTCCTGATAGATTCAATTGTGTACAATTTTGAGGCATATAGCCCACAAGGTTGGGTCGATTAGGGATTTTCCCTTGGAAAGGAACATTAGATTGAAAGTTTTGACCCCAAGTGGGATTCAAAGAACCTGGATACGGTTGGCTGAGGTTAGGGGATACAAAAGAAATGACTTGAGGATGTTTCCCCCTAGATGGCTATAGATTTTCTTGGAAAGGAAGGTTCCAAGGTTGAGATTGTAACACATGCACGTTTTGTCCATAAAGTGGGTTGTGGACTCAAACCTGAGGTTGCCCCCCAAGTTGAGGTTGTGCCCCAAATATGAGGTTGTCCCACAAATTGAGGTTTCCCCCTAGCTTGAGGTTTACCTCCAATAGGAATCTAGAAACCAGAAGTGATAGGAATATTGGTGGCTCCAAGAGGATTGGAGCCACTAGGGCCAGGATGATGAGATCCTCCTAACAAAGGTGGAGGAGGAACGTAAGGCCCTCCAGAGAGAATCTGGGCAGGTGTAGGAACAAACGGACTTGCAGTGTTATACCCAAGAGGAACAAAAAGTCTATAACTTTCGGATGGAACCTGGGTAGAGATAGCAACGGAAGTATTTAAAGCTCTATACCCAGGGGGAAGTGATGGATTTGGTCTATATGGAAGTGGTGTTCCAATTGGAGCTTGGGTAGCAACCACATTTTAGGTAGAAATTGTGGTAGCTCATGGGACCATCATAGAATGGGCCATCTAGAGAGAAAGGATCGAGTGAGAACTGACCAACAACTGGCCTAAAATGGTGGTGACATTACTGGTAGTACCAATAAAATGGTCTAAAGGTACCGTATAGGTAACAAACGTCTCATGAACTTGGGATGGCGTAGGTTGATCAGGGCTCGATCCTAGTTTGTTGTAAATATCACGTACTATCAAAGGAACAGAACTAGGATTGGAAGTTTCAATAGTAAGAGTTGGGGTCCTAAATGATTCACCTTGAAAAAGTGGATTTTCTACTACAGATCTTGCGTTAGGTCCAGTAGGTACTTCAAAATTTCCGTCAACAAAAATTTCTCCCGATGAGTTCATTCGAAGCATATGTGGATTTCTTACAACACTCAATGACGGATTGATAGGGATTCAGAAATCCTCTAAGGAGTCCAAAACATTTCGAAAGCCTCTAAGGAGTCTGAAACAATTTGAAATCCTTCCAAAGAGTGTGTGCTCCCAACCTCAGAAGCTACTTCGTTGTTGACTACTCCCTCAGGAGAGACTTCTAGTGAGTTAGGAAGAAAAGGTTCGTAACCTTCTAGATCTTCTGAGGGTATCCCTTGCATCCTATGTGAACGGTGAAAACCGATGTTGGCTGAACCAAGTAAAGAACAAAAAAAATCTATGGCCAAATAGAGAAAACAAACAACATTCACTAATAAAATATAGGAATCGAACCAAGCAAACAAACCTTCTTATTTCAAAGTCACTAGTTGGTGATGAAATCCAACGTCACAAAATCAAGACAAGAAGGGGATAGGATAAGCGGGTGGAAAAGTTACGTTGACGACCTACTTAACGGACTTACACCCTGGTGCAAGCTCCCACACATAATCGTGGGTATACTCTCCAAGTAGCCTAAGTGAGTTTGGCCAACGTCGATTCCAAGTACCGTGAAGACTTGCCCCTCCACAATCACCTTATGTAAAGACCCTAAAGAGATAGGCTACTAAGGTTACCAAATACAACAGTGATTCTTGGGGAAACAGTCGACAGTCTGATCCATGCGCAAAGGCAGGGTATCTAGCACGAAATCAACTTGAAAGGCTTCCACTCATAATTGTGGGTATACATTCAAGTGACCCCCAATAATACGTGCAATCTCTACACTAAGACAAAAAAGGCAGGGTCAGTAACTCTGCCAGTCTTAATATGACCTCATGATTGACCCTTGTGTTAAAAGGGCTCCCCAAGACAAAATGTTGCAATTGCATTTGAAATCTCTCTATCATAAGATACTATTGTGTGTTTTGATGATTTGGAGAGTGTGCCTTACAACCTATTCCAAATCCCTATCCTAGCTAATGTTGGTGAAAAAGATCCCTAGAAAATAAAAGTTACTAATAAATTTTAAATTTACACTGTGTTTTAGAGGTTGTTGCTTACTCAAAAAAGGGAGATGCAATTGAAACTGATGAAGTTGTGACCTTGACCTAATAAAATGCAAGAATAGATGAATGTGCAATTTTTCAATTCAATGAACTCTAGTTACAGTAGGGAGAAGGTATTTCTTTCGAAGTACATCAAGATACAAATTACAATTTCTTAATCTCAAATGAACACAATTCCAAATAATCACGAACCACAAATTTTCCAATTTCTTCTCTTTACAAATATTTGAAATGTAAAATTTTTGTTATGAGAGATTACTAAAAATAATAAATGAATTCAGTTCTTCCTTTCTAAAAAAAAATCAGAGGTGCGATGATGAAAGGAAAATATAATCCAAGAAAATCAAGACATTCTCAACACAACTCCCAAATCAAATTCGTAACATAGAAAAAAAGAAAAAGACAAGAAAACCTTTTGACATAAGCAAGCAAAAAGTGTTTCTTAATCAACAACCAATTTGAAAAACGAAATGAATCCAAAACTTAAAACAAATTGAAGACCCTTTGTCAAACAAACACCCAGATGAAGATATGAGATTATATCCTTGTGACAATGATCACAAGCAAAAACTTGCAAAATGCAAAGAAAGACTTTCAATCACTGAAAACCAATCACAAGCAAGTTTTAAACTCAGGAATCAATCAAACATGGGAATAAGGAGTCCACCCCAGGAAACTAAGGAGAATCTGGGTGGTGTTGACAGGCGAAATTGACTGTCCGTCAACTGGAAGAACGAGTTTGGTCCGGGGTTGTCTAAATAACCCAAGTCGTTTGGTGTAACTCATTTTGACGAGTTTAATGGCTCCGTTAGCGAATCTAAGAATCCTAAAAAAAACAAATAAAAGAGAGAAATAACTAACTAATTACTAAACACTATATATATGTACATATGCTCTAATGTAACTGTAGTAGTTATATTTAAGCAGAAGATATACAAGTCTCATTTATTTACATGATTTACAAGCTGCAAGTTTTAATCGAAACTTATGAAAATCAATGGAAAAATGATTACTTCTAGGAAGCAGATAAAGAAAGCTCATAAAAATATTTATTGTTTTTCTTTTATAAATTTAAAGAATCTTGCAAAAAAGTTAATGAAACATGAACATGTGGATAGTCAAAGCTGAACCATACATTCATTGTTTCATTCATAAACAACTTAACTAAATAACACACATAATATCCTGTCGCTAATCGACGAAACTTATCTTTCTGTGTTGTATGAGCTCCTGCCTGTACTGTTCTAAGGGAAACTTATAACAGAACAATACTAGCACTTCCAGAATACATTCAAAGAAGTATTTGATATTGGAGTAAATTAATAA
>JASDQU010712136.1:11305-27541 GCA_032191745.1 Picea mariana | reverse complement strand
AGGTAGATAATTCTATACACTGGAGTTTCGATATACTGGTAATTACCCTACAACTGTGTCCGTAATAATAACCTAGTTTAAAAAGGGATTATGCCAGAATTCAACCATGTAATTTCCTTCTGATTATCATAACAATTAAAAGGAAGACTTTAATATTCATTCGGGATTAACTCAATTGTAAAAAGGTTACTCAACATTAATTTGTAAGGCATTTTATCTGTTTCCTTTTATACTTCATACATTGAACATATTTCTCCCAGGTTATGGTATTCATACCAAATTAAAAGAGGGCATTACTACTGTACCAAATTTAATTCAAAGAGATGGAACATAATTTCAATTCAGATTTAACAAGTTCACTACATCAGATATATGATCATTCAAAATAGATAAGGAAGAGATTACATATCTAAACTAGTTCGCATAAAGACAAAGGGAACAACCACGTTCCTCCCAACCTTAGAACTAGGCAGCCAAATCACTTGCCCGGTTCACCCCCTAGCCTGACCATGAATCCATGAGGGCGAACTTGAATTCTCCTCTTCAACAATGTTTCTTCTATCTGTAATCCTCTCCTTGCCTCACACTCAATTTTAGTGTTCATAACAACAAGTGTCTAGTAGTCCTTTTTCCCCCAGCATACTAGGCAGTGTCCTGCCTCCTCACATATGCTATTTATCCATAAGATATTTTTGCCTAGGTTTTTTTTTTCCCTCCCTTGGGAATTTTCACAGCTTTCTAAATCTTTGATTTTCAGGGGGCTGCCAATGGCCAAATCCTTGATTTTCCACTTGTAAAAATAATCCTAGAGGTAGTTCCAACATGTTCCCCACTCATGGAGTCATGGTCAACTAAATTTAACATGGTTGTTCCATTTGTCCTCCTGCAATAAATAAAACAATATTCTGTTTACATACAAGTGTCATAGTCAAACAGTTAGTTGGGTCAGATCAACTCTCTTCCCAACATTCATAATAATTAATTACAATGTATGAAATTTGAAATTTGGAATTGCCATAAATGGCAAAAAAATCCCAAATTCAAATTTACTAAAAACGAAATAATTTTCCAGCAAATTTTAAATTTCAAAAAATACATTATTTTTGGGGATGTCACACATAGTTTCTATGCTTAGGATTGAACAGGGGACTAGTAGAATGTCCTTTTCCTAAGCCATAGGTTCTATGCTTAGGATGGAAGAGGGGACTAGCAGATGGAGAAACTATTCAAGGAATTGATTCACTGGTTTTTTTATAGAGATATAATAGTTAGTCAAGAGGATACATATATACCTTAGAGAGACCTTACCTTCTTTCTTAAAACCTAGAAACTACCCCAATCTCTCATACTTTGGTAGACCAAAATCCCACAAAGGCCACCCAACATAGCTAGGAACCAGAAAGATAATAGAAGATAAGAAGACAAAACAAATTAGAGGAAGATACATAGAGTTTGATATGTCCTCCATGTTAGTTCTCTATGTGAACCAAATCCATGGGGACCTCCTTTCACCTCTCCAGGTAAGATCACAAAACATAAATTATGGATTAACATCATCCATTTGATATCCTCCTAAATAAACCATATGATATTCTCTAATTTTGTAACGAATTATGGATTAAGATGGTTTATTGAGCATGGTAAATCATTAACAAGTGCTACTTCACCCATGACCATAGTTGAATCAAAATCCCAAATGCTTTCATTTTTTCCCCATGTATTTACATGATGGTGGCCAAGAGACATGCGAGGAGTGTCATGGACCCAACCTCTACTCCATTTGGAAATTTTTTATATAAATTATTCGATTGAAGGGAAATTCCAATTTCACACATTGCACCTGGTTATTTTATTTACTCGTTCACTTTCCATGCAGTTATCTAGGGAATTGGATTTGTGATGGACACATGATGGGAGGATCATCTAGATATATAAGATATGTTTCATTGTCCTACTAAGAGTCTATAGTTTATCTAAATATAATCTAGATTATTTCCATGGATGATTCTTCTTAGTGTAGAGATAATTATTTGAGAATCCACTTATACTATAATATTGTTGTAGCCAAACTGGAGGGACAATGTAATTCCTTTTGCTAGTCACACATGTTCATCACCATTGTTTGGATTATTTCCCACTTGGAGGGATAAGAGAGCCAATATGTCTCTCAAGGAATCTTGGAAGACCTCATCATCTCAAGAGGGCCCTCAATTTCCTTTAGAGGCTCCATTAAAGTTAATATTTATATAGTGAGCAGGGGTAGTGTCCTACATCAAGCTAAATAAGATGAGATATAAGAACAATTAGAACCCCCATATCAAGACAAATTGGTAAATGAATGAATAACAAATACCTCATCAAAGACAAAGGAATCTTTGAAAACAATAGTAAAGAAGAAATAAGTCCTTCAATAGAAAAACTAGTGGTGACAATAAGCTCAGCTCGTAATCTAGTTTAGTCATGAAATACCTTTTTGTTTTATTGTGTCAACAAGTTGTTAATATTTATTCATGTAAGAAATGTTAAAATTTTCCTTATTTACAATGCAGTAGAGTTACCAAAGTTCTTTTACTTCTTTAACATTAACAATTATAGCATATGCTGAACAATAAGAGTAGCATACAAGAGAACACAAGAGATTTATCTTGGGAAAACCCAAAATGGGGGAAAAACCAAACAATCGTTTTTAGATAGATTCCATCCAATATAATCCACCATGAACCATCTCTTAAGAGCTATAGAAAAAGAAGAAACCCTAGCTCTAGGATAGCGCAAAAACTAGTTCTCATAGCTACAACAAAAACACCATAAACCAGTAGCACACCTCCTTAGAGAGATAGCTCACAAGAGAAAAGCCACCACAAGGAATAATCAATAACTTCCACTACGTATTCTTCTTCTCCTCAGACTTGCAATTCCTTCTTCAATGAGAGAGTGAGTGTGTTTTGTGCTAAATGAGCAAGATGTCTCCTCTATTTATATTCTTCAAGTTACCTTGCCTCGGATGAATTCTCCTCTAAGGATTCTTATTTTACTTTATTATTTTGTTGTGGGGAGACTTCTCTTCTTGGTTGTTATTTTTTTGTGGGTCAAATTCTCTTATTGGGTATTGTTTTGTTTTTCAATGGTCTTCCTTGGACTTTTGGAATATTCTTCTCTTCTAAGAAAGGTTGTCTAGAGGAAATTTCCTCCCGCAACTACCAAAACATCAACACTCCCTCTTAGCTACCAAGTTATCTTTCCATGATGTATTCATCTAGTAGTCCACTGACTAATTTGTAGTCAAATAATAGCACACAGCTACTACCATGCCATCGATAGCTTGAATCATCCATCACGATCTCCAATAATATACTGCAATCATTGAGTAGCACAAATATACCCATACTCTCCAGTAGTACACAACTAGTTTCGTAGTCCAGTAGTATACAACTACTATCATAGACCTCCTGAATGTGTTGCAATCAAACAATATCACACAAATACTTCTAAGCAGTCTGGTAGTCTACATGGAAATCAGTAAGTAGAACACAACTACTACAATGTCATCCAATGGAATACAACTTATGTCAAGTCATAGTAGTACAAAACTATTTTTGTAGTCTAGTAGTATACAACTATTTTCATAGTCCTCCTAACTGTACTTTGATGAAATAGTAAAATACAACTACTTCTAAGAAGTCTGTAGCCTCCATGGAAATCAACTAGTAGCACACAACTACTACAATGCCATCCAATGGAATACAATTGTTTCCAAGTCATAGTAGTACACAAATATTGTCATAGTAGTACACAACCACCGCCATTGGTACACAACCATTACTATAGTAGTACACAACTAATGTCCAGTGATACACAATCACTTCCAATGGTACACAACCACCATAGTAGTGCACAACTACTTTCCAGTGATACAAAATCACCACCAACAATACAAAACAATTTTATTAGCACACATCTACTGTCCACTGATAAACGGTCAATGCTAGTGGTACAAAACCACCATAGTAGCACAAAACTACTATCCAGTGAAACACATGAATCACCATAGTATCCAAGACTACATTGTGATTTTTCTCCTCTTACAATAGTCTTATTCACACCTAACCACCTCGCATGGAATAGGCAATACTAGCATCCAGAAGCACATTACCCCGTCATTCACCTCACACGAATGATCTAGAGAAACCTTGGCCAAAGGGTTTATACAAATGAAGGATAAAAAAAACACCTTCCTCTCAACAAGGGTGGGAATTATATATCACACCAGGCTTGTCTTTGAAGTACTCATACTACACTCTAGACAGATGCTTGGTGAGAATGTCTATTATATGCTCATCTTTGGGTATGTATCAGAGCTCCACAGCTCCTCTCTGCACTATGTATCATATGTAGTGCTATTTGATCTCTATATGCTTTGAATTTTCATTAAAGACAAGATTCTCTAAGAGCTTCATGCCACTTTGATTATCACAATGTGTCAAAGTTGGCTCCAAATCTAGATCAAATAACCTTATAAGAAACTTCCAAAGCCACATTGTTTCAGAGCTCGCAACACTAGCTGCAATATACTCTGCCTCTACTTTACAGAGTGCCACTAATGTCTGTGTCCTTCTTAACCATGAGATCATTCCTGATCCCAAACTAAAGAAGCATCTATATGTGCTTTTTTGTTCCACTACACTCCTTGCCTAGTGAGATTCTGTATAACCCTATAGCTTCACATATCCATCCAAGAAATATCTCAATCCATATCCAACTCAACCATGTAGGTATATCAAAATATGTTTTGTTACTATCCAATGTACCTTTGTAGGCTCAACCATGTACTGACTCAAAGTGTTCACTAAAAAACATATGTTTGGCGTGGTGTTAACCAGGTACATCAAGGATATGATCAACTATATATACTTCAAGAGATCCACCAAACATGAAGATGAATCACTAAAGAGATTTAGGTTTGTTAACATAGGTGTGGCCATGGACTTGCAATCCATCATCCTAAGTCTCTACAGGATCTCAACAGTATATTTTCCTTGGATAAGGAAAATCTCATCTAGCCTTTGCCACACCTCCAATCCCAAGAAATAATGCAGCATACATAGATAATTCATCTCAAACTCTGAAGTGAGCTCCCTATTTCTCCCACATCATGGTCTGAGTGCTTCATGTTGTCTACCCTTCCTCTCATGTCATCATTTGCTTTCACGCCATCCTGTATATTTGGCATTACAATTGTAAAGACTTCCTGTGTGTATGGTATCCCTTGCACACTTCTTTCAGCCGAAGCTCTCTTTTTCCCTCGTGGGGATGATGCTCCAACCTCTAGTACGTCCTCTTTCTCTATTTCTTGTTCTTGTTCTGCCTCTAGGCCCTTCTATGCTGAACCCATGACATGTTCTTCCTGCTGTGGCACTTTTCCTATCGATGCATTAGACTTTGTCCTTTCTATGTCTTCCTCAAGCTACCCAACCTCATATGATGGGTTTTCTTCCTCCTCCACTTGCATGCTACGTGTCTCATACTTCGACGTATGGATTTCATACACATAAACTATCGTTGGCATGTCTCGTGTCCCTGGTTGCATCACCCATGCACCGCTTCTCATTTTTCGACCGACCCTGCTTGGTGCTCCATACTAAAATATGGACTGTGGTGCTACAAATCTAAACCTACTGTCAAGAATCCTCACTCTTCTATGCTTAGGTTTTTCCCTTCTTCCTTATCCTTATATATAAACACAAATGACTGCATTTTCCCCCCTTTCCCGACTTTATAGCCGGATGACGTACTAACAATTGTTCTGCACTGAGAGTTTTCACTTTTTATCTTTTTCTTGCACGCTACCCTTTTGTATCTATCAACTACTTTCCAACGCGTAGTTTCTTCAACACTATTTTTTCTGCAATGCACTATTAATGCTAACAATTCTACTACATCCAAAACCTTTAAGTATTCTCCTATCCTTTTGTCTTTTTGTTAAGTTTCTTATTTTTATGATTTTTTGTATTTTTCTTCTAACATCTACTAGATACAATATGTACAGTCATACCTCCTTTTTCTATGTTTACCTCAGGTTGTTAGGTCGACTGTATTGATACAACTTTAGTTGACTGCCATTCACTAGTCCTATAAGATTCTTCCCTAAAGGATCTTTCAATTGCACAACACCTCCATTTGTGATGGCTTCTACCTGATAAGGCCCTAACCAGTTCATATTGAACTTCTCAGGGTGTTGTAGATACCTACTGTCGTAGAGGATAACTAGATCTCCTTCCTTAAAGATTTTTTTATTTATGTTCCTATCATGCAAATATTTTTCCTTCGCTTTTTGTACTTCCTAGTGAAATCCTGCTAGAATTTTGTCTTCTTCTAGCTCCATCAGTTGATCCAATATTTCATGTGCAACACCTTCTTTTGTCATGTTGTTGATTGTTGCAATGTGAAGACTAGGTACTAAAAAATGCAATGGAACCACTACTTTCTTCCCATACACCAGTCTGAATGATGTTTGTTCTGTAAGATTCTTGCATGTAGCCCTGTAAGCCCATAGTACTACTGATACCTTAAAATCCCAATCATCCATATTCACATTGCAAATATTTGTCAATGCATTTTCTAGAATCTTGTTAAAATATTCTATTGTACCATTTTCCTGGGGATGTTAAGGTGTGCTCTTCTGATGATTTATCTAAAATTATTTTGGCATAGATCTAATTTTGGGACAGCCAAATCTGGTCTCAATGTTCTCAAAGAGAAATTGTGTTGCAATTTCTATGATAAAAACCCTCATTGGGGATTCTTCGTCCTATCTGGTTAAGTATTCTTTTGCAGTGATGATGTAACTAGATCTTGACCTCCTTATTGGTGGTTTAATGGGTCCAATGAAATCCAAAACCCTTTTGTCAAATTCTTGCAAAGTTACTTGGGCCATAAGTGGCATTTCATCCCTTTTGGATGGTTCTCCCACCCTCTGAAAGACATCGCAGGTTTGACAATATTCCTTTGCATCCTTATGTATTGTAGGCCACAATAATCCTACCCTCAACAACTTTTTTGTTGTATGATTTCCTTCATATATCCCTTCAACTATCTCTTTATGTGCTTCTACTAACACCATGGAGCATTCATGTTCCATCACATATCTTCTCAGAAATCCATCTGCACCTAACTTGGATAAATGATCCACAATCAACTGATAGTATTTAGCATGCACTACCAACTATGTTTTATGTGCGACAATATGAACAAAAAATAATTTAACATCAGGAAAATTCTCCTCCAAGTTATTTAGCTCCTCTCCATTAGTAATTATTGATAGATGATCTGGTCCTGCATTCATCTTCCCTAGTTTTACTATAAATTTAAAATTCTTGAAACAATAACAACCATATACACATCCTCCCCCCCCCAACATTGTCATGTTAACTAGATACTTCAAAGAGGAATTATTTGTAAACATCTTAAAATTTTGACCCATTAAATAATGTCTGGACTTCTGTACAACGATGATTTTAGGGGATAAATTTCTCTCATGGGCTAATTTTCCATGGTTTTTCTAAAAACAAGATTCTCTATTTTAAAAATGATTCGCCCAAATTCTATAGGATAAAATTATTTTACCTTAAAAATCGCCAAAAATTTATAAAAACTATATAAAATCCTTAGAAATTTAAATATTTTTACAAAAATATTGCCAATCATTTATAGTTGGCATATGAAGGATTAGTAAGATTCAGAAAGGTTTCTACATTTTAAAATAAATTTCCATCCTTAAAATCATCCGTGCTTCTGTAGGGCATATACCATAGCTAGACCTTCCCTTTTTGTAGTATTATAGTTCTTCTTGGACTCAAAAAACATTCTACTAGCAAAATATACTGGGTGATCAATGTCTCCTTCATTTGGTTGTGCCAAAAATTCTCCAAGTGCAATGGATGAAGTATCCACATGCACATGAAATTCTTTTGTCCAATCTAGAAAGCTCAAAATTGGTGTTGTAACCATATTCTGTTTCAGTATGTCAAATCTCTCTTGGAATTCATCATTCCACTGGAACCTGATGTATTTATTTAGTAACTTATCTATGGGCGTAGTAATCTTTCCATATCCCTTTATGAATTTCATGTAGTACCTTGTGTGGCCCAATGTTTCTCTCAATTGGCGCACTGAATTTGGTGATGATAAATTGAAAATAACAACAATCTTCGTAGGGTTTACTATCAAGCCCTGTTCGCATACAATGTGCAAACGTAGGATGCCAAATGGTGTGTTTAATATAAATTTATTAATGTTAAATGAGATCTTACGTTTCCTACATCTTTCTAACATTAACCTCTGAATTTCTACATGGCCCTTTAATAAACTAAATACTTTCCAATCATCTAGATAAACCTCTAAAAATTTATGTATAAAATCCTTGAATGTAGCTACTACTACTCTAGAAAATATTTTTGGTGCATTCTTTAAACCAAATGGAATTACTGTGTACTGATATGACTTGCACTCCGTTGCAAATTTAGTTGTGTACCTATCCTCTGGAGAAATTATGATCTGATTATATCCTGAAAATCCATCTGTGAAAGAGTACAATTCTTTTCCTCCCACATTCTCTAAAACCTTATCTGTAAGTGGATTAGGAAAAGGATCATGCAAGCATGCATCATTTAACTTACTCATATCCACATATATATTAGTCCCTCCAGTCTTCTTTTTGTGGACTACCATTGGACTAATCCACTATGATTCTTCTACAGGCTCTATGATTCCTGATTCTAGCATTCTGTCAATTTCTTCCTTCACCTTATTCTTATAGATGGGTTTTAATTYGTATGGTATCTGTCTAAATGGTCTTGCCTYTGGTATAAGGGATATCTTCATTTCTCYAAGGTCTCATGTTACCCCTTCTATCTCTAAAAATGTTKCTAGGAATAAGTCACTATACTCGTGCAGTAATTCAATTATCTTTTCCATTGTCTCACTATCCCAGTAACCTCCAGTTTTGGCTATATTAGGCTTCTCTTTAGTACCAATATTGACCTTTTTAATCTTCATAGGTGTAGTAAATTATTCTGATTGCAACAAGGGTCCTTCCAACCCTCTTTCTCCCTCCCCTTCCAATATATGTATGCCACATGTTTTTTCCTCTACTTCTTCATCCTCTACGACCTCATAATAGTAAACTAATTACTCAAGTGTTTATTTTCTATAATATTTGTGTATTGTCACTATATCTACCCCATACTCTTCAAATATATTCCCTTTGATCCTCTTTAATTCCATATCCACCCATGGATTCTCACTTTCAAATGAAAAATTACTAATAAAGTTCTAATGTTCAATGTCCCAACTTGTAACTTCTCTATGTAGTTCCTGCTCCTTATGCCAATTACTGGGTATTCCTTCTAATGTATTAATAAATTAATGCGTCCATTCCCCTAGTGGTACCAATATCCAATTAGTGATACAATAATCTATGTGTTGTCTTGGGTTCCCTCTTACATCATACTTATGTAGGGATCTATCATGTTGAGTCCTACCAAATCTTATGCACATCAATCACTTACACTTATACCAGTCCTAAATTACCTTCTTATGTGCAACCCACCATCGTTCAGGTGTGTCCCTCAGTTCTATATCCAACACTAATCATCTTTGACTATCCAAAACCTCCGATTCAAACTCTGTCAGGAAGTTTTCTAAATTTTCCTCTTCACTAAATATGGGAAACTATCTTACTTATGTCCCAACCCATCTTACTGTGTGTGTAACTCGGGTGTACCTCCTATTAGAGACTTCATGCAATATTTTCTTTCTACTTTTCTACTCCATTATCGGTATATGACATGTTGGAATTAATACTCCTCCAACTGAGCACTCCATTTGCAGTTGGATTCACATAGTCTTCTTTTCGCATAGTAGTCTTATATAATTGGTTCACATCATCCTCTAGGACACTATCAGGCATAGGTTCTACACATCTTTCACAATCTAAGGGATCTAAAGGTGCTACTACCCTAAATTTCCCAACTTCAAATATCATATTTCTAGTATTTAAATTAATTATGGCTTGATTTTCAAAGGCCCAATTAATTCCCAATAGGGTTGGAAATGGTATAGACTCCTCCACCATATCCATTACTTCAAAGTATGTTGTCATGCACAAACCATCTAGATACACTATTGTATTCTTCAATATACCTATGGGAATCACTCTCTATTGGTTTTCTAGCTTCAATTGGATATTGGAATACCCTAGTGTAGGTTCTCCCATTGCTTCCCAAGTCTTCTTTGGAAAAATGTTGACATTTGATCCTAATTCTAGGATAACATTTCCCATGTTAAAGTCTCTTATATTTTCACTCAAACTGAAATCTATGCTAGCTATTTTCTTTCTATGGACCTAATTATTATTCTTTGGTTCCATTCCTACCCCTTCCTTTATGTTATATTTCTCAAGCATACTTTAAAACAAATCCAATGCATTGTTATCATTAAGTAATTTACAACAAGATTCCAAGAAACTCTTTAAGTTACTTACTTTCTCTATTTTCTTTCCTTTGTAAGTATGATCCAAAGACTGAGCCATATCAAAAATAGGAGTATCATACCTGGGTGCAGTATTCGATGTGGAGGCTACATTCTCTTTTAGGAACTCATTGTTTTCTTCATTGAAATCTTACTTCTCCTTATTTGCATCAAACTGTTGTTGTGGCCAAGTGTTCTTCTGAATCCGGCACTAATATTCCTTCTTTTGATCATGTGCATCTTCTCCTATATTATCTCCTCCTCTAGTCACTATATTTATGTTCCTCCTAGTATCCCTTATTTCTAGAACAACCCACTGAACATTTTGGTTATTTAGATTTCTCTTTTCCTGGATCTTCGTCATTAACTTCGGGCAATCTTTTGTCACGTGATGTGCTGCAATACAGTACATAAATGTTGTTGTTGGTTGAGGAAACTCCTTGGCATAGTGTCCTTGCTGTTGAAAATTATGGCAGATAATAGGCCATATTCCTCTGCACATTCCTCCTCTTCTTCTACCTTTGAATCCTCCTATGTTCTCCTGTGGATCCATGTTATGATACTGTGGTGCCTAATTCTACTAGAAAGGTTGCTTAAATTGTTGCACTGCTTGAAACTGTTGTGCATTGCAAAATTGTGGCATATTTTTCCCTGCCATCAACTCACCCTGCATCTTATATGCATCTAAGGTTCTTTCCTTCATTAAATCCAAGGTTCTACAATTTTTGTCTTCATGTCCCATAGACTTACAAAAGTTACATAAAGTACTCTTCGGTTTTGTCTTGTACTTTTTCATATTAGGGAAGTGATCAAGATCATTGCAACATGTCTTGCATATTTCACACCAAGGCCCTTCTATAGGTAATGGATTTGGCATCCCTACTCCCAAGTACTATGTAAATGTTGAACACTCATTCTTGTGATGTCCCTCTTATATGCACAGGGTACAACACATTGCTTCTCTTTTCTCCCTACTTTTATTTTTGTTTAATTGCACTATCAACTTCTAGAGGTCTTCCTTGAACTCTTCTATAGATGGATCTGTTTGATTATATTGATTCTCCTCTTATTTCATCTCTTCTTGCAGTGCCTCTGCCTAGTTTTGAAATTTCTATTGTCTCAATGGATATTTGAAGTGTGGTAACATAGAATTTATAAACAATTGTCTATGTTGCATGCCATAAATGGGATACTTCAGTTTACCTTTCAATGTCTTGAACTTCTGAACGATGTCCCATACATAAGCTCCTTCTTTATTTATAACCTCAATCATCTCATTCATAAACTGATCCTTTGATTTTGGACTCCAAAACTCTTTGATCAGTGCCTATTTTATTTGTGCTATTGTTCCTGGCGCACCCCATGGATATTTTACTGCTAGATTCATATACCAATCCATTCCACAGTTTCTAAACGTTATTGCTAGCTACACTACTTTTGCTACCTCATCAATGACTCTTTTCACTTCCCATATTTTCTCACACACAAATAGGTGCTTCTATGGGTATTTTGATCCATCCTCGTGGAACTATAGTAATCTTATCATTCGATATACACCTGCCATTGCTAAATTTGTTGTACCTTCTCCAAGTGGTACTACTATCTGTGTATTATTGTTTGGAATTGAACTCCCACTGGTATTGCTACTGGTACTTCAACTTGTACCACTACTTACATTGTTGTTGGTACTTACACTTGTACCCTCACTTCTATTCTGATATCCTAGATTTCTTTGACCGTCAATCCCTGATTCTCTAAACAACTCTTTCTTTTTTGATGTGTTAATCATACACAAGGTTGTAGGTTCTACATTGATTTGGATCTGGACAATGGTACTTGCTTCTGCATTATATCCTTCTCTTCTAGTCTTTATTTCATATGTGGAGTGAAATATTTCTTCAATGTTCTCCACAGCATGAAGATCCTCTAGCTCTTCCTCATCACTCTCCAAGCCTTCCCTCTCCACTACTTCTCTTTTCTTCCTATTGAGCTTATACTGGTAGGGTCTTTCACCACATTTTGTTCCTTCCTTCTGCAAAATTTCCTGGATCTCCTCTTGATCCATCATAATGGGATCTTTCTCTTTACTTTTCTCTCCTCTCTCTATTTCCCTCTCTATCTCATATCTTACTCGGTGTTTTCCCTAACTCCCCCATGCACGGAGGGTAGTTTAGCTTTCTGATTCCATGGTCAATACCCCTTTATTATGCAATAATCTCTTGATTGAAGTGTACAACAACCTAATGTACCTTCCCCTCGGACCCTTAATAAACTCTTGTTATGCTACACTCTAATACTTCTATGTATCTATTGCAAACTCAGTGATATACCCCACTACAATTTTGTCTAGCCAGAAATCTATTGTGGGCATGAATATGTTATTCACCCTTTTCAACCACACAACACTCTCTTATTTCCACTCCATTGATATAAATTTATTCCTTGGATCGATATATTTCAACCAAGTTATCCACTTCTGAAATAGCGTAGGAAACTAACTAAAGAATCTATTGTGTATTTTGTTGAATACGTATCTGTCCAAGTATTGTCTTGGATTAAACCTAGGGCTTCTATTATTTTTGTGGGAAAACTCTAGTTCCTGAACTATCAACCATATTTCAATCTCCTCTTTCATGGGGTTACAACATAAAAACATCCCCTTTCATTAAACCCTCACGCTATACTATGTGATACATCCCTCCCAATCTAATATTATGAGTTCCAACCAGCAACGAAACCATTGCTGGATATTATGGGATGACCCAGGTTCTAACTGCAAAGTTACCAACTTGCCTTCGACCATCGGCCCTCTTGGATACCAGAAGGAAACACAATGCATGGAGTGCACTGCAAAGTCTCAGCCAATATGACTTCAATGGGTGGCCGCAGTACCCAGGTGTCTACAACCATGGGATGGGATGTTATTCTCTCTCATGGACATGAGATATACTCAACAACTAGACCTCGAATCCTCATTTATTTTGCTAACTCTAACTGGATGTTATTTCTGACCATTGAAACAACTATTCCAACAAAACTTCATTAACCATTATAAAAACATATACCCAATGACATATATTCATCTATTGTAAGATAAGATTCAGATCTAAATACTAATTATGGCATTCATCCATTTAGTGATGTTCTATAGATTTAATCAGTTTATACTTAGTGCGTAGTATTATTTCCTTTATCATTCTAACATTTTCATCATAAAAATCATTAATGCAAATATAATCAAGAGTACTCCAAACATTCACACACAACCCATATATATCATGGTTCACCCCCTCCTTAGGCTACGCCCACAAAGATGAGTCACTTCAGCTCTTTATTAATCTTCATGCAAAATCCAGTAACGTGCATTATACATTTCTTCCTCCATTACAATCGATGTCCATAGATCGCTATAGTCCTCACAAACTTAGAACTTCTTACCAACCAACCATATGACTTCCTAACTGACTAACTCCTTCCACAGTCCTCATACATTCCACTTATACAAAAAATGGGACAAATCCCTTACAAAAAACCCAACCCTAAGTGGATTAGATTTTTCCACTTTCCAACTGCTCAATCTCGGTCAGTCCATGATCCAACCGTTCTCCAAGTCAACACTTGGCCACTTTCCAACTACTCTGCAACAGTCTGTCTACTTTGTAACCAATTTTCCTCATCGTTGGTTTTCCTCTGTTTCTAATGCTTTTTTTTCTCTAATCTCAATGTGCTCCCCATTTTTCGGGGTTTATTTTCCTCTATTCTCAAAGTGTTCCACATTTTTTGGTGCTGCCTTGATTTCTTCAAAGTACCTTGATTTTCTTCCAAAATTGGCTTGCGCCAACACATTCTTGAGAGAATTTTCTAGTAGGTCCCATGTACATGGACAACAAAAACCTCTTTGAAAGACTCAGATTCTAGAAATATTCCTTTGAATAAATAATGGGGTGTTGAAAAAAAAGAATTATAATTCGGTCTTGTTCATTAGTTCTTGTGAGGATTTTGTGAACATGTGTAAAATATCTATGAAATATTTGGCCTCATCTACCATAGGCATCCCCATAATAAGGTATCATCCAAAAATTGGAGGTAGGAAAGGGGATCCAAGTTTTGGTGTACATTGATACCTTGAATGATGCCATGGAACAAAAACTACTAAAGGCATTTTCCAAGTCCATAGAACAAAAGGACGTACAATAAGGGATATGTCTCTAGATGGGTTGAAAGTTTGGGAAGGTGCTCCATTAACAAATATGGAGAAAAAATATTGAGATACCAAGATGTGGATCCAAGAGATCCACTCTTAGTAGAAACTATTAAATGAATAAAGAGAATATTGTTATGCAATTTGTTATTTTATATTAAGCATAAACACAAATATCATAGGAATGACCAATGAAACAAGAAAATATAGAGAATAACACACCAAAATGATACCTTTATGATGCAGGAGCATCGCTCCACCTCAACAAGGCGTGAACATTCAAGCACATCAAAGTGCATTCAAGGAGGGGATAGGAGCGAGCATTCTCATTTTGCCCTCATTTTAAATTTTAATTTGTATCAAATGCAATTAAATGTTGTAAGGATGGAAGATCCAAGCCGATGAAGGGAAAGGCTTGAGGAGACCCTCTTTTGTATAAGATCTTGGTATAAAAATTCATTAGATCTAGCATGTGGAGGAGATGAGTGAATAGAGAGCTCAATAGAGGAGATAACGTTGAGACTCTATTGCAGTCCAGTGTTTGTAAACATCTGTATAGACGTTCATAGATAATACAAAAAGTAGTTTTTCCTGCATATGATTAAGTGTGTGTTTATTTTTTTTTATGAATGAATTCCACTCATTTTTTATGATTTTATGATGTAGATGTGTATGAATAGTTTCCATCTACAGGTTGAAGATAGATTCTACTATATTTGAGAGTTTGTTAGAATTGTTTATGGGTTGTTTTAGGCTAAATGCAAGGAGTGCATGACAGAGTGTTGAAAACTCTATGAGCCAGCCTAAGGATTGTGTATCTGAATTTTACTTCAAATTCAGGGGAGAACGTGCCAGGAGGGAACACTAGAACATCTACAGACTTGGGAGGAGCCTCAAGTTTGTTGAATAACTTGGAGGATAGATTGTGTAGAGGAGGCACAAAGAAACAGAGTCGTTGAATATTATGCAAAGATCTGCTAGGAGGGCATTGAGTAAGTGCGAGTATGCATAGGTGAAATATTCTTCTAGTTCAAGGAGAGGAGTGTTGGAAGAGAGACACTCAAAGAGTTATTGAATACTCTAGAAATCTCAGCAAGGAGTGATTGGGCAGAATTTCCAAGAGGGAATGTATATCCCTTCGAGAAACAAAATGGAGAGAGACCTTTGAGGTCAAAAAAATTGAAGCTCAAAGTGGAACAAAGTTGTTGAACACTCTCGAGGAAGACCTATGCAAGGAGTGCACCAGAAAAACACTCAGATGAAGTGTTGAAAGACAACCATCTGAAGGCCAATCAAGCACAAGGAGTACGCATAGAAGTGAAATGATTCCAAGTTTGAGAAACTCATGAGGAGTGGTGCAAAGTTGCACACAGAGTGCAAGTGTGCACTAGGGAGAGGTCAAATTTCATTGACAAAATCTCAGGAGGAGAAGCACCGATGACACTCAAAGTAGTAGAGCTCATAGGAGAAGGTTCAAAGGCCAAAACCTTTAAACACTTATAAAATTC
>JASDQU010712136.1:0-11043 GCA_032191745.1 Picea mariana | reverse complement strand
AAGAGAAGTGAAGACTTGCAAAGTCTAAAGTCGCAAGGTCATCAGGGCCATCTGTAAAGGGGGACACTTGATAGAAGATCTGCTCGTCTAGAGACTTAACACTCCAGAGGCTCTGTAGAGAAGTGTTTCGGAAATTCCTGAAATGCCAGAGTCGAAATAGTTGAGGGTTGCTGATATGAAGAAGTGGCAGGGAACATTGATCCTCGTGCCAGTTATATTTGTGGTTAGGGGTTCGAAGAAATTGGCGATAACTGTAGTTGAAACAGTCAAATCCTAGAATCTATAGTGTGTAGGATATTATTCCTTGGGTCATAGCTCGAGGTCACATCGAGAGAGGGACTAGTGGAAAGAAGCTACCATCCATTATCTTTGAGATATGAACAACGCTAAGGAGAGGGTCTGTGGGTCTCATAGGACTTGCGCGTTAGGAGAAAAGGGGGCCTGTACAAGCTGATTTGGAGTTTAGTAAAGGCTCGAATATTCAATCTGATTCAGAAAATTGAAAGATACTAGACTAGGGGGTCACACAACCCTAAGGGGAGAAGGGGGGTCTACGCCAGGGGGTATCAGAGCTCAATTTTTGTCTGTAGATTTCAGGTGAAGGAGAAGATGGAGATGATCTCACTTGCAGAGTGAACAATAGACTTTCCAGGAGGGTAGGTAGAGGGTGAACTTGACTATTGAAGACCATGAACATGGTCAGAGAGAAGGCCACCAGTAGAAAAACAAATCATAAATTGACAAGGAGCTCATTGAGATAAGAGAAAGGATGGAGCATCTAACATTGAAGATGTAGCAGGAGGAAAAGGTACACTGGAGGTATGAATGGCCTCTAAAAAGGAAGATAAAATAGCATGTTCAAAATTTGTTGGCCAGAAAGAAGAAATAGGTAGTAAGGAGTTGGATAAGGCATGTTGAACACCTCAGAGACACAGAGCAAGTGGTTCACATTTGTGAGCCAGAAATTGGAAGAAACCTCAACAATAAGGAGGAGAGATCATAGGATCTCATAAACTGCTAGGAGGGAAGAGATGGAAATTAAGATGGCCATGTGGGAAATGAGATGAGATCAATTGATCTCATAGATTGCCAGGTGGGCAAAAGAGAAATCCCAAGTTTCCAGGAGGGAAAGGGAGAAGAGATGAATTCAGAGGTGAGTTCAGATCAGCAAGGAGTGTTGACAGAGAAAGATCAGAGGGGTATTATGATCATTGGGGGGATTGAGATATTCCTACCAAGCACCCCAGTTGAGGCTAAAGCATGTGTTGTAGATGTAGCAACAGAGAATAGAAAACCATTTGTGACTGTCATAAAGGAGGATAAGGATCAAACATTGATGTTTTCCCCATCACAAGAAGATGAGTATTCAACAGAATTGCTCAAAATTTGCAGCCAAGAAGTTGAACAGGAGATGACTACAACACTGGAGCCTACAACAAAACAGGAAGTAGACAACATAGAATCTGTTGATCTATGTGAAGATATGGAATCCATGGAGAGAAGGGTGATAGTGAAAATACAACACATCCAACAGATCAGGTTAGAAATAGGTGGAGAAGCATACCATACTAAGGAACAACTAGAGGAAGTTGGAGTTGAACCAACACAAGATGAGATGACATAAGATAGTTTTTCAAAGGGAGAAGTTGAGCAGTGGCTCAGTGATGAGACTACGGAAATAGAGTCTACAACAGAGTGGCAAGCTAAGGCTAGAAGAGAAAAAGAAAACAACAGGGGGGATCGAGTTGATCCACACATCGACAAGGAGGTGGTGCAACAGAACAGTCTACATGCAAGAAGAAGCCAACCAGTTGATCAGCTAGAAGAGGTGACTGAGGAGATAAGGAGTCCAATCTTGAGGTTTGCATAAAAACTTCCAGCAAGGAGAAGTTGAGAAGAAGGAAGTTTGCAATAGAACCAGAGAAACAACAACAAAAACAAAGTAGAGGAGCAGGACGAAAGCTCCAAAGAAGAGTTTGGGATCCAAAGGGATTTAAACATTGGAGTAGAGGAACTCATGAGTAGGAGCTCATGATTTTCCCAATAGTGGAGTATGATGTATGAGCATCACTCCACCTCAGCAATGCACCAACATTCCATCACATCAAAGCGCATTCAAGGAGGGGAGAGGTGCAAGCCCTCTCGTTTTGCCCTCATTTTAAATTTCAATTTGTATCAAATTAAATTAAATGTTGTAAGGCTAGAAGAGCCAAGCCAGTGCCTTTATGCAGGTAGGAGATAATGTCGCCTTTAATGGCTGACAGGTTGATGAGATATAGATCCAATAGAGACTAGATGTTCGTTGAATGTAATTCAATGTAATTAATGAGAGTTAGTTAGCTTGGAGGGAAAGGCTCGAGGAGACCCTCTTTTGTAAAATATCTTGGTATCAAAATTCATTCGATATAGCATGTGGAGGATATGAAAGAGTAGAAAGCTGAAGAGAGGAGAGAACGATGAGACTCTGTTGGAGTCCAATATTTGTAAACATTTGTATAAACATTCATAGATAATACAAAAAGTCATTTTTCCTGCATATGATTCTGTGTGTGTTTATTTGTTTTATGAATGAATGTAACTCGTGTTTTATGATTTTATGATGTAGATGTGTATGAATAGTTTCCATCTGCAGGGTGAAGATAGATTCTACTATATTTGAGAGTTTGTTAGAATTTTTTTTGGGTTATTTTAGGCTAAACGCAAGGAGTGCATGACAAAGTGTTGAAAACTATGTGAGCTAGCACAAGGAGTGTGTGTATGAATTCTACTTTGAATTCAGGGCAGAACGTGCCAGGAGGGCACACCAGAACATTTACAGACTCAAAAGGAACCTCAAGGTTGTTGAATATCTTGGAGGACATATTGTGCAGAGGAGGCACAGAGAAATAGAGTCACTAAAGATTCTGCAAAGCTATGCCAGGAGGGCATTGAGCAAGTGTGAGTGCACACAGGTGAAATGTGCTTCAAGGAGAGAAGAGGAGTATTAGAGGAGAGACACTCACAAAGTTGTTGAATACTCTAGAAATATCAAAAATAAGTGCTTGAGTAGAGTTTCCAGTAGGGCATGAATATCCCTTCAAGGAACAAAAGGGAAAGATACCTTTGAGGTCTGAACATTTGAAGCTCAAAGTGGAACAGAGTTGTTGAATACTCTGGAGGAAGACCTGTGCAAGGAGTGCACCAAGCCAACACTCAGAATAATTGTTGAAAGATATCCATTCGAAGGCCATTCAAGTGTAGGGAGTGTGTGTAGAAGTGAACTGATTCCAAGTTAGAGAATCTCATGAGGAGTGGTGCAAAGTTGCATGCAGAGTGCAAGTGTGCACTAGGGAGAGGTCAAATTTTATTGACAAAAGCTCAGGAGGAGAATATCTGATGAGACTCAAAGTAGTAGAGATCGTAGGAGAAGGTTCAAAGGCCAAAACCTTTGAAAACTTACAAAATTAGTCCAAGTCAGGAGAAGGTGCAAGCTTGGGAGGAGGGGTGACAACTACTATCAGATCAATTGGAAGGAGGAGATCTAGACCGTTGGATCCATAAGGATGCATGGAAAAGATCCACATATTTTGGAGAAGGCCACTCTGGAAGAAAGAAAGAGTTGAGAGTTGAAATTCCTAAAGAGTCGGGAGCTGAAGTAATCTTGGTCGTCCATTTAGATAGGACACGTGGTGTTAGATCAACACTTTGATGATTTGCTAATGGGGAAAGACAGTGGTAAGAGAAGTGAAGAATCACGAAGTCTGAAGTCACAAGGTCATCAAAGCCATCTGTAAAGGGGGACACTTGGCAAGGGATCTGCTAGTCCAGAGACTTAGCACTTTAGAGGTTCTATAGGGAAGTTTTTCAGAAATTTCCAAAACGTCGGAGTCAAACCAGTTGAGGGTCATTGATATGAGAAAGTGGCGGGGACTATTGATCCTGGCGCCGATTAAATTTGCGATTCAGGGTTCAAATAAATTGGCGATGAATGAAGTTGAAATGATCAAGGCCCAGAGTCTAGAGTGCCCAGGAGATTAAGCCCTGGGTCATAGCTCGGGGTCGCATGGAGAGAGGGGCTAGTGGAAAGAAGCTAGCACCTTTTGGCATTGAGATCTGAACAACGCTAAAGATAGGTTTTGTGGGTCTCACAAGACATGTGCATTAGGAGAAAAGGGGGCATGTATAAGTTGAGTTGGGTTATAGTAAAGGCCCTAAGAGTCGATCCAACTCAGCAAATTGAAATATTCTAGAAATGGAGGTCGCGTAGCCCCGAGGGGAGAAGGGGGGTGTGCGCCACTTTATTGAAATGGGAGAAATTTTCACTTATCTCTTCGAGGGGGAAACCTCCAACAGAGAAACACTCTATTACAATCATTCTTAAGACAAATAATTTTCATGCCTTGACTCCTATTTATACTAAATCCATCTACCAAAAGAACAATCTAGAGGAATATCTTTCTAGAAGTGGAAGCTTCTATTACATCTTCTTTCATTTGAATTATTCACCTTATTAATTAGGCCTTATTTATTAATATCAATCATTATTACATGGAAAGTATATTATTCTACCTATGTGAGTGGTTAGGGAGGTTAGGTCCCTAACATTCCCTCCCCCTTAAAACCATATGTGTCCTTAAGGCTTGATATGAGAAAATTGCTAGATAATGGTAGTTGGCTCCCATGTGGCATATTTTCGATGTGTGTCCTTCCACTAAACTAAAATTTCCTTGAGGGTAAGTTGGCAGAGACGAAGCCCATGTTGGTTAAAGACTTCCTGTTGAAGCAACCAAATGGTACCTTCTTCATCCAACTTAGGTAGAACGGTCTCAGTCTAGCACCTAGTGTCCAGCAGTTTGTTTAAGTAGGAAACATGAAAAAAAATATGGAGCTTAGGGTGGTTGGGAAACTCTAACTAGTAGGCCAGCCCCACACTCTCGAGAATACGATAAAGACCATAAAATTTTGGGGCAAGTTTCTGATAGTGTTTGGCTCTAAGTGAAGTATGCTTATAAGTTTGCAGACGAAGAAACACCTAGTCTCCATCAACAAATTCAAGTTGAGAATAGCTCCATTATTCTTGTTTTTTCATGAAATTTTGATAAATGATCCAATTTTCTTTGAACGTATAGAGAATGGCCATGAAAAGTGTAAGAGTTTGATCCACCTGTTGAACCTTGGAAAAACAGGGCATGTATGAGAGGAATTATGGTAGATTTTTCAATAGAATGGCTCAAAGGGAGTCATGCGAGTTGCAGTATGGTAAGAGGTGTTGTACCACCATTTAGCGAGGGGTAACCACTCAACCCATTGATTTTTTCTGTTGCATGAAAAACACCTCAAATAGGTTTCCAAACACTTGCTGACTGGATCAGTTTGTCCATAAATCTAAGGATGATATGTTTTGTTGAGATGCAATTGGGTTCCCTAGAGTCTAAAAAATTCTTGCAAGAAAGTGTTGGTAAAAGTTGGATCATGAACATAAACAGTAGAATGAAACATGCCATGGAGTTTGAATATATTATCCATAAAAACTTGAGCCATGGTGGATATTGTGAACATGTGTTGAAGAGAAAAAAAAAAGTATATTTGGAAATATGATCCATTACTACCATGATGACTGACTTATAGCTTGATGTAGGTAAGCCAATAATGTAGTGCATAGAGATATTTGTCGAAATAGTAGGTGGAATTGGAAGTGGTTGGAGTGTGCCCAGATATTTGACTACCTCACACTTATTGCGCTGACAAGTATCACACTTAGCCAAAAACTTGTCGATGTCATGTTTCATACCATCCTAGAAAAAATGATGTTTGACTTGTTCATAGGTTTTGGTAAAACTAGAATGCCCAGTTGTAGGTGAAGCATGAAACTTAGAGAGCCCAGTTGCTTTAAGTTTCAACTATTTTATTAAATACATGTGACCTTTATAATGAATCTCATCATGGTGCCATAAGTACCCTAGAGAAGCTTGGTGTAGTGTTTGTATCATCTTGGAAATTTTGGGGTCTTGCAACCATTCCTGGAACCGCCTAAATCTAATCTACGATAATAAATGAGAGGGAAAAAAGGGACCCATATTATTCATATTTCCATGAAATGGAATCAACCACCACATTTTCTTTTCATTTTTTATATAGGATCTCATAATCATATCCAAACAACTTGGTTACCCATTTTTGTTGCTTCGAGGAAGAAATTCATTGTTACAAAAACTACTTGAAGCTTTGATGATCAATTTTAATTTGGAAGTGTTTCCCCAAGAGATAAGGACACCAGAGATCCACAACATGAAGAATAGCCAAAATTTCATTTTGATAGGTGGATTATCCCAAATGACGCTTGGAAAATGGTTTGTTGGTGAAATACAAAGGTAGAACATCTTGCATGAGGACAACCCAAATGTATTTCCACGAGGTGTCACATTCTAGTACAAAGGTCTTGTTGAATTCAGGGACAACCAGAAAAAGGAGTACTGCACATAGTTTCTTTTAAAGATTGGAAGGAATGGTTGGCTACATAAGTCCAACTAAAAGCATTATTTTTAAGGAATTCTTTTGAATATTTTTGGGGTGTGACCAATCATCTATAGATTTAATTTTCTTTGGATCCACCTTTATACCATCCTTGCTGACAATATGTCCTAGGTATTGTACTTTAGAGTCTCCAAAAGCATAGTTAGACTCCTTAAGAAAAAAATTGTGCTGAGATAGTAGCTGCAAAACTTGATCCACATGGGTAAGATGGGATTTTCAATATTTTCTATAGATGAGAATATTATCAAATAAAACCAAGACAAAATGATGGAGGAAAGGACTAAATACATGATTCATGAGACCTTGAAAAGTAGAGGGAGAATTACAAAGGCTGAATGGCATAACTAGGAAATCATAGTTACCCTCATGAGTTCTAAATGTAGTCTTGAGAATGTCTTCTTATTTCATACGAATCTGTTGGTATCTAGAAAATAGATCAGGTTTGGTAAAATATTGAGCACCAATAAATTCATCCAAAAGGTCATAAAATCCAAGAATGGGAAATTTGTCTTTGATTTTGGGTTTTATGAGGGCACACAAATTAGGACACATGCATCAAGTACCTTCCTTCTTGAGTACCATGACTACTAGAGAATAATAGGGGCTGGTACTGGGGCAAATGAAAACCAATTCTAGTAATTCTTGAACAATCTTCTCAATTTCATTCTTTTGGGAGAAGGGACGATGATAAGGGAAATTTTTTGAGGGGAAGACTAGCCACAACTAGTGGAATGGAATGATCATGGACACCATGAGAAGGGGGAAATCCCTGCGGGCTTGAAACATAGCCTAGTGTTGGAAGATGATATATTGGAGGTATGGATGGACAGAGGGTGTTTCAACCACCTTAATGTAATGAAGTTGGGATATAATGCCAGAATGACCTTTTCTGAGGAGATTTTTCATTCAGTGGGAACTAATAATCTCTGGTGAACCTGCAATGATGCCTTGGAACTAGTGATGTTGGACCTCCTCCTAGAATTGCATGGTTAGTTTATGGAAATCCATGGTGAAATGGACAAAAGTGTGTATCCATTCAACACCAAATACAATGTCAAAACCACCCATGTCAATTGAAAACATATGAGATTTCTGGTGGTACTCACCAATTTGTATGCATACATTTTCACAACACCCTCCATATTTCATTGAACCCCCATTATTAATAATGATTTGGAAGTTATTAAATGGAATGACATAACAATTGATTTTTGGGGAAATGTAGCGATGAATAAAATTATGGGTCCTACCACTGTCAATGAGAGTGATGACTTTTCGGTGTTTAATGTAGCCAATTAAATTGTTGTTTTGAGGAGAAGAGAAACAAGTGAGTGCATTTAGGGAAATCAATGGTTCAAATTCATATGGATGTGAAGGAATATTAATATCAACTAGTGGGGTTTTCTCAGGTACAGGGGAAGCATCTTCCTCTTCTTTAGAACATACTCATACATAGCCATAATTTTTTTTTTCCTTAAACTTGTGCCCCATAAAATCTATTTCATCACAATTATAACAAATACCCTTAAGTTGACATTTATCCATTTCGGCCTGAGTCAATTTCCGGATCTTGAGGAGAGTGGAAGAAGGGGAACAAAGGGTTGTATCATGGAGAGGAATAAAGTGTGTCTTTTTGGTTTGGGAGGATACAACTTGTTCTGCTTCCTTGGCCCATTTAGTAGCTTCCAACCAAGTCTAGGGGTGAGCCATGACGAAATGCGCATGTATTTTATCATTGAGGCCACTGATAAATAATTCCCTGAAAAAATCATCTATCATTCTGAACAAAACTCCCACCACAAAAATCTTAACTATCCGATTACATCCCTATATGGAAGGGAGATTCTGGATGAATTTCATGAACTTGAAAAGCTTAGAGTTAAAATCAATAGAAGAGCAGCAGATTTGGATTTCTTGAAACGATGTAGAGATAATAACATCTTACCTAAATTCACTTGCATTGAGCGTAATATTAAGAACAAATGGAAATTTTTAGTAAACCCTAGTTGCTCTCTTAGCTGACCTTAGGTTCCTCCACTCCACTTTAGTATTTATTAGGGTTCCTCTCTTTTTTTTTCCTCAGGATTTTATGTCCTAAATATGGATCCTATTGTGGATCCAAAACATCGACTTGAAAAAATGAATAATATGGTTCTTCCGAATAATTTTGAACAAAACTCCCACCACCGAAATCTTAACTATCAAATTACGTCCCTGTATGGAAGGGAGATTCTGGATGAAGTTCGTGAACTCAAAAATCTCAGAGTTAAAATCAAGAGAAGAGCAACATACTTGGTTTTCTTGAAACATTGTAGATATAATAACGTCTTACCCAAATTCACTTGCATTGAGCATAAGATCAAGAAAAAATGGAAATTTTTAGTAAACCCTAGTTTCTCTCTTAGCTAACCTTAGGTTCCTCCACTCCACTTTAGTATTTATTAGGGTTCCTCTCTTTTTTTTTCCTCAAGGTTTTATGTCCAGAAGAAGGATCTTGTTGTGGATCTGAAATGTCGACATGAAAAAATGAATATTGTGGTTCTTCTGAATAATTCTGAACAAAACTCCCTCCACAAAAATATTAACTATCAACATCTATCATGCCCTCCTTTCTGAAAGCCAATTTCTCAAAGGAAACCGCAAACTCTTCCATTGGGATAGTTTGTTTCAACTTAGTCAAATGGCCTAAATGATGGGTGTCAAGGTCAAAGTAATCATAAATATATGCAATACACTATGTCCAAGCCACATACCCTTGGCGTGCACTTTTATGCCATTTACACCATTTCCAATGTTCAAGATCCAAATGTAGAACAAAATAACAGAATTTGTCCAACTCATCAATAATGCAATGCAAAGAGAAGTAGCTTTCCATTTGGGTGATCCAACCTGTGGGATTTGAGCCATCAAATTTTTTCATATCCACTCTAGGGAGATGTAGGTGATGCTGAAAATGATTGGACTAAAAAGTGTGGGAATTGGAGGAAGTATAACCTTCAAGGTGCAAAGGTTGGTCAGATGAGGGAAGGACTCCAGGAATATTCAATTTGGCGAAGACATGGAAAACAAAGGATTCAAGTTGGCATTCAAGATGGAATTACATGTGGGAAGAGAGGTCCTTCTCCATGTCATGTTACAAATATTCCATTTTGGTGTCTAGTCAAATGGCCTAAATGATGGGTGTCAAGGTCAAAGTAATCATAAATATATGCAATACACTATGTCCAAGCCACATACCCTTGGCGTGCACTTTTATGCCATTTACACCATTTCCAATGTTCAAGATCCAAATGTAGAACAAAATAACAGAATTTGTCCAACTCATCAATAATGCAATGCAAAGAGAAGTAGCTTTCCATTTGGGTGATCCAACCTGTGGGATTTGAGCCATCAAATTTTTTCATATCCACTCTAGGGAGATGTAGGTGATGCTGAAAATGATTGGACTAAAAAGTGTGGGAATTGGAGGAAGTATAACCTTCAAGGTGCAAAGGTTGGTCAGATGAGGGAAGGACTCCAGGAATATTCAATTTGGCGAAGACATGGAAAACAAAGGATTCAAGTTGGCATTCAAGATGGAATTACATGTGGGAAGAGAGGTCCTTCTCCATGTCATGTTACAAATATTCCATTTTGGTGTCTATGGTTGAATGTATGGAGGAATTGTTGGCATTGATCTACTAAAATTCCTTATTGTTCATGGAGAGATCATATGACAAGGAATTAAAGTGTGATTCAAGGTCTTGGATATGTGCAAGATACCAAATATATAAAATATGTAGAACAGAAATGAAATACTAGAAATGACAGATTGACAGTAAAATATCCAGCATAATCTTCACAATACACAAAAATGATATACGAAATAGTAGCAGAAATAGCACTTTGATTCAGATAGAAATGTTCACAGGCCTCTTCGAGGGGGCAACCTCTAGTAGAGCAGTGCTCTGTTACAATAATCTCCAAGCTAGGGTTCTCATACCTTTACCTCTTATTTATACTAAATATGTCTATTAAGAGAAGCATCTAGAGGAAGATCCTTCTAGAAGCGAAAGCTTCTATTAGGTCTTCTTAAATCCGCCTTATTCTATTTTATTGAAAGGCCTTATTAATATTGACCTTTATTACATCCGAATACATTGATCTACCTATGTGCGAGTTAGGACCTTAACAAGTCCACCCCCTTAAAAAAAACCTTGTCCTCAAGGCTTGAGATGTGGAAACTGCTGCAGAATGGTAGCTGGTTCCCAAGTGGCATCTACTGGAGTCATGCCTTTCCACTGTACTAGCACTTCCTTGATGGTTCTCTGATGCAGGCGACGCTCACGCTGGTCCAAAACTGCTTCTGGATGTAGCCAAATGGATCCTTCTTCAGCTAACTCTGGAAGGTTAGTTTGAATTTGGCACCTGGTTCCAATCACCTTCTTCAAGCATGAAACATGAAAAACAGGGTGTAGCTTCGACTGACTGGGCAGAGCTAACTGATATGCGACTTGTTCCACACGCTTGAGAACTGTGTAAGGGCCATAG
>JASDQU010712135.1:0-27470 GCA_032191745.1 Picea mariana | reverse complement strand
GTTTCATGCTTAAAGAAGGTTATAGGCGACAAGATCCCAGTTCAAACTATATTGCCAGAACTTGACGAGGAAGGAAAAATCATATTGGAGCCTAAAGCCATCATTGACACAAGAATTCGCCAACTGAGGAATAGATCCATTTCAGAGTATCTCATTAAATGGAGGAAACTACCGGCTGAAGATTCCACTTGGGAAGATGAGTCTTTTATACAGAAGCATCTAGAGTTACTCAAGCGTTGCGGACAACACTTGTCTCAATGGGAGGGGCATGTTAAGCCCTAATATTGGCTCATTACCCCTTAATTGGGGCATATTAGATTAGTAATGTTATTTTATTTATGTCGGCTTTAGGCCATTAGTTGTAATTATACCTCCTAGTCTCCTAAATATACCAAGGAGACATTTTCATTTTGAATCATCTTGTACTTGAACATTTAAGTGGGGTAAAAGGAGGTTGCCCCATCGAAGAGGCTTATTATCTGAAATTATCTCTTTTTCAAGGCGTTGAGTACTTTTTCTGAGGATTTTCTATGCTATATTGATATTTTGTTCTTAACAAGGGCCTTGATGTATCCCCCATCAATGACATGAAACAGACATAGAGATGTAATTTGGTCGATCAAGTGAACATGGATTGACATGGGTGTTGAAATAGGATATTTGTGATGGTTGAATCTCGAAGCAGATACTTTCCTTGAACATTGAGGCACGATAGCAGAAACTTGACATGGACCAAAAATTTTGATGATGCAGTGGATACTGTGACTTTCGTCGGGTGACCCAAAGGAGTAAAGAAACTCAGAGGATTGATTTAATGCAGAGGTTCAACAGATTAAAATGCATGCAAAGACAAAGTGTTGTGTTCAAGGGAAACTGTAAGGGTTACAAGTAATGTTCTCAAAAACTTCTTGGCTTTCTTCCTTCAATTTCCCCCCCATCCAGATAGACGAGTACCTCTTTTTGTTTTAACGAGCTCAAGGAGGGTAAACCATGCTCAAAATAAATCACCTTCGGTAAGTCCCTCTTCCATTGTTTAACAAATTGGAAGAAGTAAGGGTTCGGTCCGATATGGGCCCTTCAATGTATGGTTTTTTTAACGAGTCCAAAGAAGGTAAACTCGATGATTTTTCATGTTTAGAGAGTTTGAAAAGAACTTAAAGATGACTCCAGTGTTGTCCTTTTTCATAATTTTAGTCTTGCGAGGCCAAAAAAGATAAACTACCACTCGAAAGACGCCCTTTCAAACCTTTTAATGAGTGTGAAAGGAAGCAAGATCACTCAACAATATTTTCATATTTAGAGAGTCTGAAAAGAGCTTAAAGGAGACTTCAGGGGGTTCCTTTTTCGTATAACCTTTACGAGTCTGAAAAATTGATAAAAGTCTACTTGGTTACATTCTCATGCTTTTACGAGCACGAGAAAGAACAAAGAATAAGCTCGATACTCTGCCCCCAGCTTGAAAAGCTAGTGGCTTAACTCTAGAATGATAATCAAAGGCTGGAGACATGCCCCCCAAGCTTCAATTCATTCACCGACTTTGAGGTTGTCACCAATTTTTGTACTAGATGGAGAAAAAGGATAAGGGTGGATGAAATGAAGGTTCAAATACGAGACCTAATGAAAGACTCGACTCGACATCTACGAAATATAGCGAAAGACTCAACTCGACAGGAGCGGTGACTGTTTCATTTTTTAACGAGCTTGAAACAGGAAAAGAACTATGCTCAAGGCTTCGGGTTCAGTCCCCAGATTTCTATTTCATTTTTTACCGAGCTTGCTACAGAGAGGAAAACTATACTCGTAGCTTCTATTTCATTTTTTAACGAGGTTTCTACAGAGATGCGAAAACTATCCTCACGTCTTCTTCTTGATCATGGCTTCCAAGAGGATAATGCTTTTGAAGGACACCATGTCAAGGGACAAAACTCAGTCATGGCCCCCAAGAGATCTTCACTGGATGAAAGAAAAATGCTTTGGAAGGAACACATGTTGAGGGTTGCGATAGGGGTAAGGAGTTTAGGCTCCAATATCCCTACCGAAGAGATCACCATGTCAAGTAACAGATCTAAGTCATCAGAAGTCGAAGTCATGGGAGACAATTCCACATAATTGACCTGTGATAGGGGTGATACCGACTGCTGATAAGACCCATTTAGGGAGGTCATTGGGTTGATAATCAAGTTAGGAATAACGAATGAAAGTTGATCAATAGCCATAATTATTCCATTGTGAGGGAAAGATATCACACGAAAAAGAGTGGACACAATAGATTTCATGGAATAAACATAATCTCGCCCGAGGAGTAAATCTAAATACAAGGGGTCTTGGACTACCATGACATCAACAAAGACAAATTTCCCTCCCAAAGTTATAGGAAACTGAGGAAGGATCCCTAAAGGGTGACTAGTTCTTCTGTTAAAAGAAAACAAAGTCTGGGTAACTGGAACAAGCTAAGGATAACCCAAATCTTGCCAAGCAATAGAATACAAAATACTAACGGACGAACCTTCATCTATCAACATATGAGGAACATCCCAACCGCAAACCTGTACTGTAATCTTGAAAGAAATGTGAGAGGGAAGACGAGGTCCAGTTAGCACACCCCAATAAAAAGGATGGTATCATTACTTGGATGAGGTTTCACAAGAGAAGGCAGAATGCTCCCCAGCACAATAGATTTTGTATCAACGAGAAAAACGTGGGCATTATCGGATTTACTCTCTAGAGGGAGAGTAGGATCGATTGATAACAACATCAAATCGACCACTTGGGTTTCATTCTCCAAGGGGAGAATGGGGTCGACAGGTGGGAACGAATCGACCGCTTGGTTTTCACTCTCTAACAGGAGAGTGGGATCGATCGAAGATGGGATCAGATCAACCACTTTGGCAACTGGTTCAACTAAGGATGTGACCAGATTGATGACATGATTATCCAGACTGATCAATGAAGGGGCCAGAGCAACCACTTCAGCACTTGTCAGAGGAGGAGTGGGATTGAACACGATGGCACTCTTTAGATGAAGGGTGGGACTGACCAATGATGGGACGGGATCAATCACTTGGTTTTCACTTTTCAGATGAAAAGTGGGGTTGATCGATGACGGAACTGGATCAACTACTTTGGTTAGTGGTTCAACTGAGGATGAAACTAGATTGACCACCTGATCAACCAGGCTAAGCGGGGATGGAACCATATTGACAAGTCCATCAACTAACGATGGGTTGGGGGAAAGCCTACGATAACCAATTGGAAGTTGAAGCTTTTCCAAAAGAGAAGAAGCCTCGTCCATATGAGGAAAAAGGTGACAGTAATGATCACCTTTGCATAACATGTAAGGAAATTTGACAGTTGTCTTCTTCTTACCAACCTTAATGTCACTAGTTGACGGGGTGTCACCGACATGTCTAGCAGAGGCCGATGATGTGGAAGACTAAAATTCTAAGACCTTGGGAATACCAAGGAAATCCTTCAGAAAGTGGTCACCCTTACAAAGACTGCAAGGGAATTTGGGTTTCGGATTCTTCATTGTAGTCTCTTTGACCTCACCAACACTCCCAGTATGATTGACAGTAGTTGGTTGCTTGGATCCAATATCTGATGTAGTTGGAGGCTTAGTCCATTTCTGATTCTTATTCTTCTTCTCTTTCCATTTGTTCTTCTTCTTATCAACCTGGATACTTGCTTTAGAGCTTTCACTAGGAGAAGAAGAATACATGGAAGGAGACTTGATGGGTGAAGAAGGAGAAAGGTCAACATGAGGTTGATGTGTGGGTGGTGTGCTTACATCTAAAGCACTTGCATTCGATATCACTGGAGTGGAAAACAATCATACCGGTAACCCAATTGTGAGACCTGGAAGGCTCAAAGTAGCGATGTAAGGAGGACCAATGTTTCCATAAGAAGGAAAAACAAAGGGTTCCCTTGGAAAAGGGGTTCCTTCATTGGTCATTCCAGGAAATGACACCATAAAAATTAAGAACCAACCTAGAGGCTGATAGGGAGAACAAATAGCACACGCTAAAAATCTAGTAAGCAAGCAAGCAAACAAAACATTCTCACAATGAGAACACTAGTTGGTGATGAAATCCAATGTTGTGGGAACAAAGTAAGTATGGGTTGAGATAGAGCGGGCGAAAAAGTTACGTTGACGACTTGCTTAATGGACTTACACCTTGGTGTAAGCTTCCACGCAGTAATTATAGATTTACCCTCCAAGGAGCCCGAGTGAGTTTGGGCAACGTCGATTCCAGGTACCGTGAAGACTTTACCCTTCACATTCACCTTGTGTAAATACCCTAAAGAGATAGGCCACTAAGGTTACCAACTACCACAGTGATGCCTGGGGAAATAATCGACAGTCCGATCCACGCGCAAGGGCAGGATATCTAGCCCGAAATCAACTTGAAATGATTCCACTAATAATTGTGGGTATACCTTCAAGTGGCCCCCATAATACGCGCAATCTCTACACCAAGACCAAAAAAGCAGGGTGAGTAACTCTGCTAGTCTCAATGCGACCCCAGGTTTGACCCTTGTGTGAGAAGGGCTTCCCAGGAAAAAATGTAACAATTGGATTTCACCGCTCCCTAAAACAAGATCCTATGTTTGTTTTCATATTTGAAAAGTTATCTTTCATACCTATTCCAAATACCTACAACTAATCTAATGTAGGTTTGCTACCAAAAAAAGTAAAAATGTCTAATCAATTTTAGTTTAGCGCTTGATTTTTAAGGCTGTTGTTACTCAAAAGGAAAATGGCGTGGACAATATGGTGTTTTGACCGACTCGAAATTTATGCAAAGAGATGAATATGAAATATTTTCATTTCTATGAAAGCTATGCTACGAGAAGGAGAAAACATTCATCATTCCTGATGCACAATGTCCCAAAATGCCAAAAAACATGCAATTCTGCTACTTTAAATGCAAGCTAGTTTCACTATCCAAAAGCAAGACTGCAGTCAAAACAATGAGAACTGAAAGAAAAAAAGTATAAGTTTTTTCTAACAATAACTCAATCAAGGATACTAAAACCAACAAGCATCCAAGGAGTACAATAAAATGCAGAGAAGAATCCAAGAAAAGATAGGGAGGAAGAGAAATCACTCAAAAATTGACTTGACAAAACAAGTAGCTAGAAAGGCAATTTCACATTTCTGAAAGAGGTTTCAAGCTCCAATAAATACAAGAGGGGTGATAGGAATCAAATACCAACCTAAATAACTTCATAAACCATCCACAAAGACTGGGTACAGACTTCCACAAAACAAGCTGAAAAAATTTGAGTAAAAGAAGGCAAAAACTTTCAAAAAAAAGACTAGCGCTCCCCCAGAAGGGTGAACAGAGTGTTGAAATGATCCCTAAGACACTATAGGGGAGTGATGCCACTCTGGTATGGCCTACAGGGGGGCGTTGATGCTCCCAGAAACTCAGAAAAGGAGCCAAAAATCATGCAAAAAATCACCCAAAATGCTTGAAAATTGGGGAAATTGTAGGTGAAGGTAGGATAAGGCTAATGGATGATAGACAACTAGGAATTGCTTGGGAAAATGACCTCAAAGATCATAAGGAAAGGTACAAAATATATTTGAATCTCCTTACAAAATTTTTCACTCAGTCAGATAAATGAGAAGAAAACGACAAATTGACTCTAAATCGTTAAAGACAGAGTTATTTCAAGGTAAGGAAAAATGTCAAAAAATCCAAACAAAAGGTGATCAATTCTCAGAAAGAAAAGTTTTAAGACCAAGAAAAAGATACGCTGAGGTTTATATAAACTTCGAGCAACTAGAAACAACAGGAAATGGATCAAGGAGACAACCCTTTACAAGTTTTCAAGCAGAAAATGGGCAGCGCTCTGGTGTAAAGGGAACCAGAGTGTTGCAATGCTCCGTGTGAGCCTGGCAAGGAGCTTTGGCACTCTGGTATCAAGGGAAAGGGAGCGCTAGGCTTCAAAAGTCTAGAAAAACACTCAACAATCCAAAAATTCAAGCAAGCTCAGACATTCAATGTGTATGGGATGAGATGTAAGGTTTAATCAACACACTTGAGAATCAAGGACACAGTATGAACAAGATAAAAAATGAGCAAAGGCAATCAAGATCTAGGAAGGAAAATATTCAAAGGTCCCTCCCCAGTGGAGTCGCCACTTTTTGTTATAGGTGAATCCCCCTACGGACAAGTGGATTCCCTCTTGGTCTCTAGACTCTTAAGGCCTAGATAGAAAGGGTGCTATCATTGGTCATTGACATCCTTTTAGATCTAACTAAGCTAATGTATGAAGAGGAAGAAGAAAAATCTACCTTTTAAACAACATTTGTCCTCGCACAGTTCGAGTTGAGCTTTGATCCTAATCTTCTCGATAAGTCCTGTAAAAAAAACAAAGACACAACAAGCTTCCTATTCCACTAAGATTAGCTTAAAATCAGATCTATCTACTAGAGACATGTTCATGTGGAACAAACACAACCTTGAAAGAAATAGGCCAAGCATATATGTATATTAATGAGGAGAAATGAAGAATACTTACAGACCTTTTATGAAGGTGCAATAGCTTCTTCCAGCTCTCTTTGTCCAATCCTTTGCTCAATTAATCCACAATCAAAAGGATGATGCCTTACTATTCATCTCCCTTATGAGATCATAAGTTTGATGCCTCTAAACTGCCATCCTTTTCACCATGAGGAGGCCTCCTTATATAGGCTTGGAGAGGCCAAACCACTTGATAGATCCTTGGGATAAGTTGAGGATTCTTCTCCTTCAGTTGTGTATCTTTCCTAATATCATGCCTTGACCTTAGATTCGAATCCAACCACCTTCAGAGTGATGTAGGAGCATCTCAAGCGAGCTAGCGCGAAGGCAAAAGACAGTTGGACAAGCGCCAACGCAAAATTTGAAATTACCTTGAAGTTGATGCGAAATCTTAAGTGAATTCATTAAGAAGAAGCGCACTTGTAAAATGTAAACGGACCTTGAGCGATTTGCTCTCGTCCTTAGTAGGTAGAAGGCATTTATGATAGTTAATGTAAAGTAGATAGAATTCAATTCTAGATTAGACAGTTTTAGAGCGCAAGAGGGAAATGGGATATAGATACCCTCATTGTACATTGTAACATAAGCATGAGAATTATTGAGAAGAGAATAGAGGAGAAGCAGAGAGTTGTGTAGCAGACTCCATGTACAGAAGTTCTGAATTAATACAAAGAAAGCTGTAATTCAGACTCATGGTGTTCATATATTCTCTGTGTATGCATCTTTGAATGTTATGCTCATGAATGTTTTACTCTTTCTATCATGCAATTGCTTTTATGCCATGTATGAATGATTTCTTGTTGAATGTTTGAAATCTGAGAGGAAAGGGTAATGGAATGAGTTTCAATTGTTTCTCTATCTGAGCAAGAGTTCCTGCAAGGAGTGCAGTTGAAGTGTCCGCAAGGAGTGCGTTGACAAAAGGTTCAGAGGTTAGTCTCTATTAGCTCAGGAGAGAAAGATTTTATTCTCATTTCCACAGAAGTGCAGCTAGGCATAGGAGCCGTCCAAGGAGTGCGCAGGCTAGGTGAAGTCTTAGGGTTGCAAACCTGAGAGAAGAAGTTAGAGACTACTGCTGTAGGAGTGCGCAGGGTCGAAGGGATTCAAGCACTTGAAAGTGTTTGAAAATCGACCGCAAGGAGTGCGTGCAAGTGTTTTTTTTCTAAAAGACGCAGAGTCATGGAAAGTCCAGAAGTATCTGAAGCCTTCAAAGTCGTTGAAGGGAGACAAAGAGACTAATTCTTGAAAGTTTGAAGGAAGGCGTAGCGACGTCGAACCCAGAAAATTCTCAGAGGAAGAGACAGACGGTCGGAATTCTCTGGAAAGAATCCGTGAATTTTCATGAGCCGTTAGATCTCACAGAGAAGCAGGTTAGTTACGGTGAAAGTGTCAAAGGGTTCTAAGCTCAGGAGGAGTAGGACCGTAGATCCAAGCCACAAGGGCCGTTGGATTTACACGCGGATACTTGTATCGGGTTTTCGTGGGTGGAAGTCCCGTAAACATTGCAACGGGAATCGCGAGACCACGAAATGCGAAGTCCCGACAGCCAAAGGATTGTGTGAGCCATGGAGGAGTCAGCAAGTGGACAGGTGGCATACCATTGACATGGAATAAACTCCGTTGATCATTTCGGAGTTTCGTGGAAAGTGAAGTTCCGAAAACTTTGCATTAGGATTCGCGATATCGCGAAGTCTGAAGTGCCGACAGAGAGAAAGGACCGTTGAAAAGTTAACCGTGTGAGTGTATCAAAGTTTCGGAAAATCAGGATTCGAGAGTCGAAGAGACAAGTTTCTCGACATCGCGATCGCCGAAATCGCGATAAGGGAAATCCCGAAAAGGGAAAGGAAAGGTCAGCGTTGACTGTTTTGGGTTTCGGGGATTCGAGAGACCAATGCTTGGCCATCGGATTCACTAAGTTGTGAAGTCCGATCTCCTAAGTACAAAGAGGGGATCCCGCGAGGATTTTCTATGGGTGAAGATTTCCCAATAGGGAAATAGAAGAGCCGTTTTAGAGTTCTTCGGGCCAGTGGTAAAGGAAAGATCCTGTGTTGGCGTGGACCTTCCAACCTGCGGGTTGAGAGGTTGCGGGCGTCGACATCACAGAGATTGAGGGGAATCTTCCTTGATTTATCTCAACAAACAAAAATTCACTCAAGAAGGGTAGCACTCCCCCAAAATGGTGCACCGAGCATTGCAACTCTCCCCCCAAGGAGTCCAGGGAGCGCTGGCGCTCCCTGACAGTGGGTAGGGGAGCACTGCCTTCCAAATTTCATTTTTAAGTGTTTTTTTCCATGGAAAATGCTTTGTAGTCCTCATCAGATGATTTCTCCTTCTTAAACCAGTCTTTGAAGGTGTCTTAAGTGTCCTCATGATGTTGTTAGAGACACGACATAGGAAAGATGACAGTATGATGTTTGCGACACTTGTGACACTGTGACATTCATGACACTTGTGGAAAAAGTGCAACACTTGCGACACTTAAGGTAAAAGTGATACACTTATAATGATGACAATGGTTCATCATTGAAGTGAGTAATTTTGATGTGTAACACTTATCAAGTGCAAAGAATCAAATAATTAAGAGTATCAAGTAAAGAGACACAACACAAACTACAAAAGAGTGTTATAAGGGCTTGGCTTTGACCCTCTTGTATCCCTAATGAAGGAATTCATTGATAGAGTATCTCACTTGACTCCTTGTAGCCTCAATGAAGGAATTCATTAATAGAGAATTTCAATTTACTCTTATCGACACTAAATCGATTGCAAGTTACAATTATTTTCCAATTTTTTCAAACTTTCAAAATTTGACACAATATATGATGGGCATGCCTCTTGGACATACCTCCCTTTTCGAGAACAATCTTGTTCAATGCTTCAACAAATAAAATTGAATAATCCCCCCCTTGAACTTCAATAATTAATTTTTGATATAAAAATGTTCACCATGTTAATTTCACCCAAAAAAAACTTTCCATTTTGTTTTAGAGCATCAAAATAATGGTCTTTTGGCAAGGATCCTCATAGCATAAGGACTTTGGGAAAATGAAAATTTTGACAAGACCTAAAGTTTTGTGACATATGAAAATATGGCCACGAAGTCTTAACCTTCTCAAATGGGCGATTTGATCCCAAGTTCACATCGCTTCTTGCTTACAATAGAATTTCATTCTGTGTGAGAAGAATTTGTTTTCCCGCATAAACATAAAAAAACTAAAACTGTAGTCTGTGCTTGAATTTGGTCATTTTGTGTTGTGTGGTTGTCTGCCTACGAATTAAAATCAAGAAGAGAAATTTTCTGACCATGACAACCATTTCAAGTCCAAGATCGATGCGGGAGCTTCCAAAACCTATCCCCATCAAGCGGGCACCATTCGTAAAAATGGGTATATCATCATTAAGGCCAGGTACTGCAAGAAGGGTTGAAGTATTATGGATGCTAACATGATAGTTCTTAGAAAATGTACATCAGAAATAAAAGCACGGGAAGAGAATTACAAACTTAAGGAAGAATGGATGCAGGGGAAGAAATTTATACCCATCTCATCAGTGCAACTTACTTCAGGCAATTGGACAGTTACAATTCTCTTTTATTAATGCTTGACTTGCAGTTTTGGCATTGAAAATAATATGGATTCCCATATTCGTCCTTCTTTCTATGGTGGTGATGTGATTGTTGAAAACAAATATGCAGCAATTTGGAAACACTGGCGAAGACACCACCAGCAACAATGAAAAATGCATGGCAATTTGGAGGAAGGGGTTCTTCGAGCAACTGGTCTAGTTTATGTTATTGATACCAGTGTCAGAGTTATTTCTTCAAACAACGACTTCATATACACCCTCTCAAACACAAGATTTTTTATTATTGAAATCTATGTTTATCATGTGCGATGTTCTGTAACGAATTTGAAGACTATTATTAGTGATAGATCTTGCCCATTGTTGGGTAGTAGAATATTTTTCGTGTAGTTTTCTATTGGATCAGTCCTCATAGAATTTAGAGCAATGCGATTTGTTTCTATGTTGTAGTTGGTATGGTGTCGGGAATGCAAGGGGAACAACACAATAACCAACTTCAATCTACAACCATGATGGCACCCCTTGGGCATGCAGTTTTCCTTAGCTGAAAACTTGAAGAGGGGGTTGTAATAATGAATGATTTTTTGAAGATCTTGAAACTTTTTCATGCATAGGACGTGGCAGGAATTTAAGTCTTCTTTAAGATGTTCCTTTGTTTGATGAAGAAATCTAGGCTTGAGCTTTGGAGTATTCTTTTTCAATGACTCAATACTATGGCGTTCTCATCACCATGATTGTGCTTTATCATCACCATGGCTTGGTTTTGATACCATGTTAACATTTACCAAGTGTTTTAAAACATAATTTTATTAATCAAGAAAAGATCATTACATATTAGGTAAGAGGCAGACATAGTGTATATGTAGCCTCTATAGCTTTATCTCTACATGCAATGTGTCCTTCACCAAAAACTCAAGGATAATAACTATAACAAGGACAATCTATCTCCTAGAAAATACATCACTTCTAGAATAAATTCATTATTATTATTATTATTCTAGGAAAATTTATATCTAAATAAACTTTAGGATTATTAGGTTAACAAAGGTATTCAACAACACTAAGCCTGAATATTTGATAGGGAATTTTGTGCCCTAAATGCCTTATGATATATAACAACTACACTCTTGCTAGATTCAATGAATTATTGTAATTGCATTAATATTCCACAACATTCATATATTGAGAAAAACATGTTTCAACAATGTTTGAATAATTTGTAGTTGCATAAGTTAGGGGATTGAATAATGCATAAATTTTTGTAATTCTTTGGCTCACAACAGACCTAGTCAAAGATACAAAAAATATAGAGGGTTCTCAACGATAAATGAAAACATTAGAAAATTACCATCATTCCAACACCGTCTCTTCAATCTTAGCATTGGAACATGAAGAAGGGTGATACAATACAAAAGAATAAGTGGGGATACCTGACTCAATAAAGATATACCTGTTATTGAAAATATGAAGGGGAGTGATTATGAGATGACACAACTCAAACACAAGCATGGATAGGTATATGAAGACCCAACCATCATCATAACACTGCTCAACTCTTGAGGAAATGCCACCATTAAAATTCTCATCATCTGGAGACACATGATATTGATATGGCCATCTAATAAGGAAGTGCTGAAAAGAGGCATAAGTACAAGAGATAAAAGTGAGTGGGCATACCCAACTCAATGTAAAGTTAGCCATATATGGAAGAAGAAAGAGTAGATTCGTGATGGCCCAACTCAATACAAAAAATGAACCCAATAAGCTAAACTAACGTTGCTACCAAAATGTTAATTTGCTCGAGGAAATTGTCACTAACATGCTCATCTAATGGAGGAGGGTGGGAAGACATATCCTTTCCATACTACACACTCCCTAGAAGAGTGGTATAATTGAATTTCTCATATAATGAAGGAGTCACTAGTACATATTGAAAAAATTGTGACGACTACTTGCGACGAAAGTACCCCTTCGTCGCAAAATTCAAGAGAAAGAGTTCAATTTTTCAATTTTATTATAAATCTAGCTCATATTCATCGCTCCATCGATGAATGCATATGTTCGTCACTCTTGCAATGAACATGAAGATAGTGGACTATTGTCACTCTTGTGACGAACTTATGCATTCGTCGCAAGAGCGGCGATAACCATTGACCGCTACACTATTTGATAAAGTTAATATTGACCATTATACTCTTTGACAAAGTCAACATTGATTTGGTCAACTTTCGTTGCAAGAGAGATGAGAACCATTGACCATTACACTATTTGATAAAGTCAACATTGACCGTTATACTCTTTTACAAAGTCAACATTCATTTGGTCAATGTTTGTCGCTATTGCGATGAAAAAATATCTATAAATATTTTACGAATTAGAGATGTTGCGACAATCTTGCTATAACAACGATGGTTTAAAAATGGTATTTTTGTGCGGAAGAATGTCACAGAATATTAGAGGTGGGAAAAAAATTAAAGCAGGTGAAAAAGGTGATGGTAGATGTTATTTCCCTTCCAAAAAATGTTGCCTCATACGCCCTGTAAGAATTTAAATAGCAACAATTGCAAAAAATTGTAGGAAATATGGGCACATTGATGACAGATCAAATGAATATCGTCCCATGGTAACTAGCTATATATTCATTATCTATTTTTATATTGTCAATTTTATATAAAATTATATATATGTATATATATTGTTTGAATGTTTGTTATAGTACACACTAATTTTGCATGATTGTTTGTAATTACAAAGTTAGAGTTGCCCTCTAACTTTCCGGAGAATATTGAACCAAGTAGTAATAGAAATGATGGTGTACAAGCTGAGGAACATGATCAAGCAAATGATGATCTCATGGAAGACGATGATGGGACAAATCAAATGATCCAAGATTTGGTTTCTCAGCCGGATGAGGATGGGGACAATGATGGTATTTATGATGAACCTCTATTAGAAAAGGAAAATAAACAACTTTATGAAGGATCAAGAGAAAATCTTCTCTCCGCTATATTGCTGCTAGTGAACTTAAAGGTTATGAATAATTTGTTGAAAACTTGTATGGCACAGATCCTAAGGTATGTAATATGTTTCATCTCATATTATACATAAATGTTGACTTTTTTCTATTTGTTTTTAGTGTTAATTAATGTGTAAAATAAGAATGCAATTTTTACAATTAATATTCTTTACATTAACTAGTTATTTGTTATGTTGTAGATTGTTAGGTGAATTTTTGTTACCATCGTCAAATATTTTACCTCGCACATATCGAGGTTTGCAAGCCATTATGAAAGACATTGTAATGCACAAGTTTGATTTCCTAATGATCATATTATATATTATGGACAACATGCTTCGAAAAAAGAATGCCCACAATGTCTTATCAATAGATATCGAACCAATCAAGTAACAAAAAGGGTGTCTCGAAAGATTCTTCGTCATATTCCCATAATTCCACATTTGGAGCGATTGTTCAGGTGTGAAAGCATAAAATTTTTTATGGTTTACCATGCCTATAACATAAGTGGATATTGTGTTCTTCAAATGCCTGCCGATGGTTATGCATTTAGGAAAATTGAAGAAAAATGGGCAGATTTCAAAGATGAACCTCGTAATGTTAGACTTTCATTGGAAGCTAACGGCGTTAATCCATTCAGAGAGCTTAGGTATATTTACTCAGTGTGGCTTATTTTTGTTATCAACAATAACATTCCTCCTTGGATTTCAATAAAGAGGGAGCACATAATGTTGACAATGTTTGTTCCAGGTATTTATTTACATTAATTTTTTGAATCTAACATTTTCGTTCGTTTAATTTTTTGCATAATATATTTTGTTTATTTATTTACTTATATATACATATCATGGTTATAGTAATTATGTGTAATTTCAAACAATTAGGTAAGTACCAGGTTAAATATATGAATGTATATATCGAGCCTCTTATCGACGAGCTACTAAAGTTATGGGATGACATCACTATGCATGACATCTGTAAACCAATTGGGGAGAATAAATTTAAATTCCGTGGAATACTTTTATGGACAATTCATGATGCCCTAGGACTAACACATTTTTGTGGTATGTAGCATTCTATTGCTCTTTAATACTATATAATTGTTTAATGATATCATGTTGCATGTTTAATTTTTAAATAATCTCATCGTATAATTGACATTAATCCATTTGTTGCGGGTTTTCAAACAAATGGTAAATTTGCATGTCCAGTTTGTGGTCCTAAGATGAAGTATTGTCATTCAAAAAGTTTAGGAAAGGTGGTGTTTGATGAGTATAGGCACCTCCTCCCTAAGAACCATAGGTATCGTACTACTGTAAAACATTATTTCAATGGAAAAAAAGAGACTGGTTTAAAACCACAAAGAACGACACCTCACCTATGGAGGTTGGAATATAATAGAAATTGTCAAGGTACACAATTTATTTATGTATCATATATCATGTAATGTTTTGAATGTTTATTTTAATCATAGAATTTATTTTACCGTATTTGATAGTTATTTTTGTGATTTATTTTATGCTTCATGAAGATCGTCATCATGAAGGTATTAATAATGGGCTTCCACGAGGAATGAAATGTTATCCCACTCAATTCATGAGGTTTCCCTACTATGATGAGCTAAAAATAGCTCATTTGTTTGATACAATGCATATCAGGAAGAATGTTGGTTGTGGAGCCTGATTATCTTCCTGATTCATAGGTCTTTGTTTTCAGTCATGTTTATATCCCATGAAGAATTTACACCCTAGAAGAATGTACACTCTTCCATGCGGGGGAGTGTAGAGGGGGATTACCCCCTTTTCAGGGTTCAGGGGCAAGCGAGCCCCTGAAGGAAAAATTTCCTCGTAAATGTATATTGTAATTTCATATTAATTCTAGACCGTTCACTATAAGGTCACATATATGACGGTAGAAGTTATGTTAGGGTTTTTTTCCCTAAAAGGCAACCCTCTTTTATGAGGGAAATTTATTGCGGCTATGCATCATTGTGAATATTGTATTCTGAGTGAGGAGAATGTGAGAGAAAGAAGAAGAAGTTACAACGGGTGTGTTGTAGGTTGTATCCCTTCATTTGTTGCATAATAATAAAGGAAGGACCTGTAAATTTCTCTGGTGGACATAGCCCACACTGGGTGAAACACGTATATCTGTGTCTCTATTGTATTGTGTATCTTCTGTGTTTTATTTCCGCATTTGTTTTATTTTATTTCTCTGTGATCCTATTTTTCTAACAACTAGTATCAAAGCGAAATGTAACTCGCAGGAAAAGAGGGCTCTCGGTTCGAGTGAGAGTAATGGCGGAAGAAGGAAAGTTTAGGGTCGAGAAATTTAACGGCCAAAACTACTAGTTATGGAAGATGTAGATGGAATATTATTTATATCAGATGGATCTATTCCTACCATTGGGTGGAATAGCAAAGAAGTTGATGACCATGAAGGATGAAGAATGGGAGGTTCTTGACAGAAATGCACTAGGAACGATATGGCTGAGCTTGGCAATGTCGGTGGCTTTCAATATTTCGAAAGAAAAGACAACAAAGGAGCTAATGGATGCATTTTCTAAAATGTATGAAAAACCCTCAGTGTCCAATAAGTTATTTCTAATGAAAAGATTATTTAATATGAAGATGTCAGAAGGTGAGTCTGTTGCAGATCATTTAAATGAATTTAATACGGTTACTAATAAACTAAGTTCTGTAAAAGTGGACTTTGACATGATGAGGTTAGGGATCTTCTAATCTTGTGCTCATTACTAGAAAGATGAAACGAATTGGTCATGGTTGTAAGTAAATCTGTCTCTGGTTCAAACACTTTAAAATTTGATGATGTTGTTGGTGTTATCCTTAGTGAGTAAATGCGATGAAAAAGCACAGGTGAGACATCAGGTAATGCGTTAAACATGGAGAACAAGGGAAGACAAAAGGATAGAGAAAAGGGCTCAGGGAACTGTGGGAATTATAGGAAGGGCAGATCCAAATCCAGATTTGGAAATATAGAGTGCTGGAATTGTGGGAATAAAGGACATCTGAAGAAAGACTGCAGAGCTCCAAAGAAACAAAGAGATGGACAAAGGATAAAAATCAGGAAGCAAATGTAACATGTGATGTGTTACAAGATGTTTTGATTCTTTCTGTAGATAATATTTATGAGTCTTGGGTAGTAGATTCAGTGGTTTCATTTCATGCCACACCCCATAGGAAACATTTTCTATATTATGTTCAAGTTGATTTTGGAGAGGTTCATTTGGGTGATGATGCACCATGCAAAATTGTTGGAATGGGAAGGGTAAAAATAAAAAAAAGAAATGGAAATCAATGGTTGTTGAAAGAGGTAAGACATGTTCCAGATCTAAGGAAAAATCTAATTTCAACAGGGTATTTGGAAAGTGAAGGTTGTATATCCATATTTACAGATAAGGTGTGGAAAGTCACCAAATGATCATTGGTGATAGAAAAAGGAGAGAGGGTAGGTACATTGCATTTATGTACTGGTAATACTAACTATTCTATCTCCTTAGATTCTATAGGAGTGGATACAACACTGTGGCATCATAGGCTTGGACACATGAGTGAGAAGGGGATGCAGATACTTCATAAAAGAATTTTTTTGCTGGATCTTAAACAAATTGATTTGGATTTCTGTGAGAATTGTGTTTATGGAAAGTAGAAGAGATTCAGATTTCTTAGAGTCAGAAAATAAAAGAAGAGTGAAAGGTTAGAGCTTGTGCATACATATGTATGGGGACCAGATCAGGTATCATCTCTTGGTGGCTCTCGTTATTATGTTTCTTTTATTGATGATGCAACTAGAAAAACTTGGGTTTATTGCATTCGACAAAAATCTGATGTTTTTGATACTTTTAAGAACTAGAAAGATTTGGTTGAGAATGAGACAAGAAAAAGGTTGAAGTGTCTCAGATCAGACAATGGAGGTGAATGCATCAAGGAGTTTGATGATTACTGTTCATACCAATGGATTCATAGAGAGAAGACAGCTCTAGGAACACCATAAGAAAATGGTGTGTCACAAAGGATGAACATGACAATCATGGAGCGTGCAAGAAGTATGAGATTGCATGTTGGTTTGACCTTACAGTTCTAGGAAGATGTTGTAGATATTGTTGTTTAATTAATAAACAGAGGATGTTCAAGCTCTTTGGATGGTATAATTCCAAAGGAGGCATGGAAAGGTAAAAAGGTAAACTATTATTTTTTGACTACTTTCGTTTGTGAATCATTTGTCCATATTGATAAAGAAAATAGACCAAATCTTGAGGCAATATCTAAGAAGTGTACCTTTATTGGATACAATGTTGATGATTTTGGTTGTCGCTTATGGGATTATGAAAATAACAAAAATCATTAGGATTAGAGATGTCATATTCAATGAGAAGGTCATGTACAAAGATCAGTTGCAGGGAAAGAAACAGGAAAAAGAAAAACCAGAATGCACAATGCTTGATGAGATCACTGGAAAAGAAACTCCAAAGGTACTAGGAAATCAAAATGTACAACAATAGGATCGACAGGTACCTCAAACTCCTGCAAGTATTGTTAGAATATCTACCAGGTTAAGTAGACCCCATGAATGATACTCTCCTTCATTGTATTATTTATTGTTGAATGATTCTAGTGAACCAGAATGTTATGAAGAGGCAATGCAGATAGACACCAAAAAGAAGTGGGAGCAAGGAATGAAAGAGGAAATGGAATCCATGGTAAATAACCAGACTTGGGATTTGGTTTAGTTTCCTGCAGGAAAAATATAATTACAAAATAAATGGGTTTACAAGTTGAAGGAAGAAGATGGAGGAAAAAAACGGTACAAGGATAGATTTGTTGTAAAGGGGTTTGCACAAAAGAAAGGTATATATTTTGATGATATATTTTCTCCTGTTGTTAAAATGAATTCAATTAGGACTATTTTAAGTCTCGTGGCAGTAGAATATGTTAAGCCCTAATATTGGCTCATTACCCCTTAATTGGGGCATATTAGATTAGTAATGTTATTTATTACCCCTTAATTTGGGCATATTAGATTAGTAATGTTATTTTATTTATGTCGGATTTAAGCCATTAGTTGTAATTATACCTCCTAGTCTTCTATATATACCAAGGAGACATTTTCATTTTGAATCATCTTGTACTTGAACATTTAAGTGGCGTAAAAGGAGGTTGCCCCCTCGAAGAGGCTTATTATCTGAAATTATCTCTTTTTCAATGCGTTGAGTACTTTTCCTGAGGTTTTTCTATGCTATATTGATGTTGGGTTTGCACAAAAGAAAGGTATATATTTTGATGATATATTTTCTCCTGTTGTTAAAATGAATTCAATTAGGACTATTTTAAGTCGCGTGGCAGTAGAATATTTGCATCTTGAACAATTAGATATAAAAATAACTTTTCTCCATGGGGATTTGAAGGAAGAGATTTATGTGCAACAACCATAGGGGTATGAGGTCAAAGGGAAGGATAATTTGGTATGCAAGTTGAAGAAGATCTTGTATGGCCTAGATAAAGCTCCAAGGCAATGGTATTTGAAGTTTGACAGGTTTATGATAGAACATGGTTATAGTAGATGTCATTTTGATCACTGTGTTTATTTTAAAAATATAGAAAATGGAAGCTATATTATCTTGCTATTGTATGTAGATGACATGCTTGTTGCAGGGTCTAATATGCATGATATAAATGTGCTCAAGAATAAATTAGCTAATTCATTTTCAATGAAGGATTTGGGTGTTGCAAATAAAATCCTTGGTATGAGAATAACAAGAGACAAGAAAAATCGCAAATTGACATTGTCTCAGGGTGAGTACATAGAGAAGGTGTTCGAGATGTTTAGAATGTAGAATGAAAAACCAGTTAGTACACCTTTGGCGAGCCATTTCAAATTAACTAAGGAAATGTTTCCCAAGACACCGAAGGAAATAGAATACATGTTCATGGTCCCTTATTCATTAGCAGTTGGAAGCTTGATGTATGTGATGGTTTGCACAAGACTAGATATTGCACATGCAGTGGGAGTTGTGAGCAGGTATATGAACAATCCAGGTAAAGAACATTGGGAGGCAATAAAGTGGATTCTCAGGTATTTGAGAGGTACTTCTACTCATGCATTATGTTTTGTAGGTTCAGACACTATTCTACATGGATATGTTGATTCAGATATGGTAGATGATAAAGATAGTAGGAGGAGCACCACATGATATGTTTTTACTGTAGGTGGGACAACAATAAGTTGTATTTTGAAACTACAAAAGGTTTTTGAAATTTCAACAGCAGAGGCAGAGTATGTTGTTGCTACATAGGCTAGTAAAGAGATGATTTGGTTACATAGGTTTATGGAGGAATTGGGAAAGAAGCAAGAGAATAACATGTTGTACTATGACAACGAGAGTGCCATTCATCTTGTAGATAACTCAGCCTTCCATTCGAAGACTAAGAATATACATATCAGGTACCATTTCATATGATCTGTCTTGGGAGATGGACATTTGAAAGTTAAAAAAGATACACATTAGTCAGAATCTTGCAGACATGTTAATAAAGGGAGTAACCAGGGGGAAAATGAGTTCATTCTCAGTTTCAGTTGGTCTTCAAGAATGAAGGTGAAGATGAGAAATTTTATAGGTCCAAGAAGGATCATAGTCCAACATATACATCAACGATGGATTTGTTGAGATCAGTCTCCAAGTGGGAGATTGTTGGTTGTGGAGCCTGCTTTTCTTCCTGATTGAGAGGTATTTGTTTTCAGTCGTGTTTATACCCCACAAAATACTTTACACCCTATAAGAATGTACACTCTTCCATGTAGGGGAGTGCAGAGAGGGGTTACCCCCTCTGCGGGGTCCGGGGGCAAGCAGACCCCTGAAGGAAAAATTGCCTTGTAAATGTATATTGTAATTCCATTGTAAATCTGGACCGTTCATTATAAGGTCGTAGATCTGATGATAGAAGTTATGTTAGGGGTTTTTTCCCTAGAAGGAAACCCTCTTTTATGAGGGAAATTTATTACAGCTATGCATCATTGTGAATATTGTATTCTGAGTGAGGAGACTATGAGAGAAAAAAGAGGAAGTTACAATGGGTGTATTGTAGGTTGTATCCCTTCATTTGTTGGATAATAATAAAGGGAGGACCTGACAATTTCTCTAGTGGACATAGCCCACATTTGGTGAACCACATATATCTGTGTCTCTATTGTATTGTGTATCTTCTATGTTTTATTTCCGCATTTATTTTATTTTATTGCTTTGCGATCCTATTTTTCTAAAAAAGAATGTGACAGAAACATTATGGTGAATCATAGATGGTAGGAGGGATAAATAAAAAATTGTCAAAATTTGTACTGACATTTAGGAAGCCAATCATGCAATGCGAAGTGTGATCCAATCAAATAGATATGGACTAGACCGAAATAACCTTCCATGGTTATTAAGAGAGCAACAAAACAATGATGTAAAATAGGTCATTCAAAGAATTAAATTTCCCACGGGTTTTGCTTCAAACATAAATAATATATTAACAAAGAAAGGTGAATTTGGTGAGGTAAAAACATATGATTGACATGCCTTCATCAAGGTAATAATTTTGGTATACATATTTATATATATTAGCCTTATACATCTTTTAATTTTTTTATTTTTTTTGTCTACTTTGGTCGAAACAAATAACGATTCATTTTTTTGTTACAGTATGTTCTACCGCTATCTCTCCCAAATGACTTTGACAACAATGTCAAACAAGTTATATATGATCTTGGAAAATACATGAGGTAAGTAGTTGTGATTTATATGCAAAATGTTCTTTCAAATTTCTGTTGTACTTAATGACACGTGTTTTACTTGTAATGTAATATATTATGTTATGTTATGTTGAAACATGTTATTTTCTTGTGGCATGATCTCATGTAGATGGTTGTAATTGAAAGAAATCCATGAAGATGATATAAATTATTGGAAGAGATAAATTCCTCGTCTGATGTGTGAAATGAAAAAGTATATACCTCCAACATTTTTCAATGCACAAGAACACTACCTCATACACCAAGTTGAGGAGATTGAAATTTGTGGACCTGTTCACACAAGGTCAATGTGGATGGTGGATAGGCACTTGAAATCATTGAAGGTGTTGGTTAGATAAAGAGAACGTATTGAGGGTTCTATGGTGGAGGGATATATGGTATATCAATCCATGGTGTATATTAGTCAATATATTCCTAAATTAGCAGTGCCAACTATGCATGCGGTGGATCACATTTGGGATGTGAATCAAAAAAATTGAAGCTCAGGAGCACCTATTGGGGAAAGGTAGAATGAAAAAAATGAGAGGTAATATATTAATAATTGTGGATATTTATATTAATAATACATATAAAGTCTCATTTTTTGTGTATATGATCATACTCATTACTATATTAATATTTTTTATTTCATAAATTATTAATATTTATAACCTGCATGGACGTTATAACTAATATTTAATATGGGTGAATTATGATTTTTTGATTCAGTTTCTCAAGAGTGGGATGCATTGCATTTATACATTGCAAACAATCTTGACTGGATGAATGTATGGATCAAAAGATGTAAACAACATAATGGAGGTAGGTTATCATGGCAACAAATGTTTGAATTGGTTAGAGAAGTTCATCGTAACGAAGATGCCAATGTTACACAAAGGGAAGTTGATTTAACATATGGTTTGAAAGATGAATAGGCAGGCAAATTCACCCATTTTATTCAATTATTTTATATTATATTAATGTGACTACATGTGTACTATATTTTTCAGATACTTTCCAAGTTATATAAATATATATGTTAATTTATTAATTGAAAATACATATTTTACATATCTGACATATTGCAGTTGAAACACCACAAGGCTAAGTGGTGCAATGGTCGTAAATTTCACATCAAACAGTTGGATGAAACCAGGAAAAATTATGATAGTGGGATAACTACAGTATTCCAGGTCACTAATGTTTCCTCTAGGAGTGAAAGACATCCCCGAGAATATGAAAACAAATACTATGGGTATTTAAACGATATACTTGAGTGTGACTTTAATTCCTTCAGATTATTTTTGTTCGATGTCAAATGGTATAGGTTACGAATGCATGAATTCGGTGAGGAAAGAACTATTATTCAACATGCCAGTGAATTTCCAATGATTAAAACAACAATGTTTGAAAGAGGACATGATCGCTATGTTTTTCCAAGCCAATGTGAATAGGTCTTTTAGTAAAATGTTTCAAGTGAGAGGGATTGGTCATTTGTTGTTAGATATGATCCAAGAGGAAGGTCAGTTAAGTATACGCATTTACAAGAAGAAGATGATATTGAAGATCAAGAAGATGATTTTCTAGATCAGATAGATCTGGAAGATCATGCAAGGTCGATAGATGAAGAAGATGAAGAAGATAATGATACAGGCATAGGAGACAATATTACAATTCTTGATGATGATGTCGATGAAAATATGCTCGAAAATGGCATTGATGGCGATGATGACATCGTCAATCTTTTCAACACCGTTTATGAACATGATGATGATACATATGTCGAGTTCAATGAAGAAGATCAAGATACAAAATAAGGATGATTACACAGATGTTGATTTGGATTAGGTACATGACTATATATTTTAATTTGTATGAATTATTCTCTTAAAATAATTTACTTATAATGTCATGGGTTAATCACATGTTTTTAAGTTTTATGCGACGTTTTTATATCCTATGTTACATGTTGTTTAATTATTATGTGAAACCTGGAAATAATTGCCAATATACTAAAGTACGTGGTAAACTAAAAATATCATTTACAAACACATAATTTCATTTACCTTCATCAATTTTTGTTTTTGTAGTTTCTATGCATGAATCTTACTAGGATGTTGCTTTCGATTATTTTCTATTTTATAGATTGGGTATTGGGGATCAATTGAGAGTGATGTGAGGGGGAGGGGAGGGGATATATGAGCTTCCACCTTCACGTGGTTGGCCTTGTTGTTGGATCATGTTGTCATTGATGCTAATGGTTTGATTGATGTCAAGTGATTGATTGATGCCAATGGATTGATTGATTGATGATTGATGTCAAATGTAATATGTATTGTCCTTGATGAGATTAGATAGATGTCAAGTATATGATGCATATGATTTCATGCATATATGAAGATGGATCAATGATTTGTCATTGATACATGATGCAAAGATGAAGATGGTTCAATGTGGTTTCTTTGATATATGATGCATAGTTAGATTGATCATTATAGTTTTATCATGGTTGATAAGGTGCACAAATGGATGAACTCCAAAGTGGTCCCCTTATGGTGAAATCCCTCATGGGAAGACACTTTACGTTTGAGTTATCCTAGAAGAATGGTTGGAGGACCCATGCTTGAGTGTGGAATAATAATATGAAGATCAATGAATTTGTCGGTGAAACTATCCTAGACGGATAGTGCTTGTCATACCATTTCTAGTGGTATGTGGAATGCCACATAACTCCTCATGGTTTGGGAGTTATGGCCATGATAATTTGGAGAAATCAGGTTTGGGTAATGGACCCAAGGTTGTTTGATGGATAATGGTATGAGTTTTGATATATTTGCAGGTAAGACTATTCTATATGGATATTACATGTCATGCCATTTCTGGTGGTATGTGGAATGTCACATAACTCCTCACGGTTTGAGAGTTATGGCCTTATGAAGTTGGAGGACCCTCATATGTTGGCTTGAAGACCCAAAATCTCAAAGAAGTCAAAGATCTTGCAAAGAAGAAATTATTATTTAAATGATAAAGTAAAGTGACAAAGTCAAGAAGGATTATTTAAATAATAAAGTGAAGCGACAAAATCAAAGAAGATTAAAGTGAGGTGACAAAGTCAAGGAGGAATATTTAAATGATAAAGTAATAGAGAAATTTCTAATGATGGAAAGTGGTTAACCCTAAAAATGAGGAAAATAGGTTAAGTGACCTATAAATTGGTTAAGTGAACTAGAAAAAGGTTAAGTGACCTAAAATGGGTTAAGTGATCTATAAATGGGTTAAGTGACCTAGAAGATGGAGAGTATAAATAAGAGGCAAGGCTCTCTCATTTTAAAAAACACACTTCAGAATATTGAATATCTATAGTTGACTGAGGTACCCAAAGGATATCTAAGGTGAATTTCAGAGGGAAGGTGAAGAAAAGAGGGCTGGAATTCAAGGGAGGATAAATTCTTTTGATGATGCTCTCTAAGGTATGTTATTTACAACTCATCTCACCATTTTGGCAATAAATATTTTTTATAATGATTCATATCGTGAGATTGATATGACATTGAGGAAACATATCCAAGTATCTTTGGTAAAAAAATTAGCTTGTGGGTCATTGTATTTTTGGAGATACACTCCGTGGAAAATAGGGTTTGTGGCTAGTCTTGAAACTAGTCTAAAACATGTGTTTCGGGTAAAAGCGTAATAACTTATTCATAACAGATCCAAATTCAGTAATACCAAATGTGTTGGTTAGCATATAGTCTGTATTATGTTTTGTAACAGTTTCATATCTATTCAACAAATATTCCCTGCGGGGCACACTGTACAAGGTCGCTCTCTATAATAAACCAAAATTCAGCAAGCTATGCCATTTTTTCTATAACTCCTTTTATGAGAGGTTCCAAGTAGTGAAACCTAGAGGAATTGAATAAAGCACACTGAAGAACATTGTATATCAGTTTCATATCTTTATTCATTACATGTACAAAGTTATAATTATTTCAAGTTAGCGTTGTTGACTAATCCAAAACTAGTCATGGTTGAGACAAGCAGTTGATGAGTTGGCACATACATGAGGCATATAGTTGATGATGTTGGTACATATTTATGAGTAATTGTTGATGAGTAGTTGACACATTATTGGTTTATACTTGGTACATCTTTGGATGCACTTGTTTATGGTACAGGTTGATTACAGGTTGTTTGGTACAGGTTGGTGCATGGTTGATGCACTTGTTTATGGTACAGATTGATATATGTAGAGGATTGTTGCCTTATCTCAGTTGGTGATTAGGGTGTAATATGAGTCTTTAATTATAGAGCTATTTATCTTGTAGAGTTTTACTCTATACAATTGTTGCTGAAAAACCCCAAGGATTGTAGTCCGTAATAAAAAGAAAATTGTACATACATCTTGTGTTCTTTGTGTTCCTTGTGGTGATGACTTGTTGATGATATATTTCTAATATATGTTGTTGATATGTGTTCACATATAACTGGTTATAAATGAAAGAAATGAGTAATGAGTTAATGGTGATTGTGAACTAAGGAGTTTTGTGAAAAAGATCCCTACACTGTTCACCCCTCCCCCCCTGCTCTCAGTGTAGTCGGTGTGTCCAACAACTGGTATCAAAGCGTGCCTTCACTATAAGCCTTACAGGGATTGGAGGAGATCCATGGACACACAAATGGATGATGAAGTTCCAATCCTTGATGAGGAAAACTATTCTACTTGGAGAATAGAGATGAGAGTACATTTGAAGGAAATGGGAGTAAATATTTGGAAGGCAGTCATTGGTGGATCAGTTTCCATGAAGAACAAGTCAAAATTTACAGCTCAAAGGGAATGAAAGAAAAATGATGCATTGGCTCTCAAGACCATTCTTAGTGGACTCTCAATACCTATCAAAGAGAGCATGGGACAATGCACTTCTACCAAGGATCTATGGCTAAAGCTAGAGAAGACATATCAAAGCAAGAAAGAAGATATTGAAAACCAAACCATCAAGATCATCAAAGGTAAAGAATCTCCAAAAATTCTTTATTGCATTATTTCTAAATGTAATCTTGAAAACATTTCAAATGAAGACAAAGAATCAAGTGATGATAGCACAAAGGAAAATCTTGAGGACATTTCAAATGAAGGTAAAGAATTATCAAAAACCCTTGATTGCAATATTTCAAAAGATGATGATGTTGAATTTTTCTCTACAAGTGAAGAAGAAAATCTAGAGATAGTTTATGTAGATTTTGATGGTAGTTATCTCATGGAGAGAATAGAAGCAAATCTATTAGAAATTCAAAAGAAGGTTGAAGATGATATATTTTTTCACATTGTATTGTTGATGTACATGGGTGTTGTGCATTGTGGGCACATTTTGGTACATGATGTACTTGGTTGATATTTTGTTCATGATTCTCTATTTTATTGTTGACATATATTTTGTTTCATGATGTATGGTATGGAACAAGTTTGATGCATGGACAGGTCTAAGGATCATCATTGAAAGAGAAGTTGATCTATGATCTAGTTGAGCAGTAGCAATTGCATGTTGATCATATTGCAGAGGAGATAGGGGGAGAAATACCCATAGGGGGAGTCATTCTTCTTCCCATGATTCTAGGAGGAGATATTATCAGATGCATACCTATAAAAGAGCCCTATATTTGAAGAAAGAGCACATAGGCATAATTCTAGGGGGAGCGATGGTCATAGGGGGAGTATGAGCGATGTATCTTCAGCATTACATCATAGTGATATCCATTGTTCAAAAGGGGAGATATTAATCAGAGGAAGATAAAATGCATTCAGACAAGGGGAGAAGCCCCACAGAGAGTTCAATCAAGGGGAGAAGCCCCAAGAGGAAAATGACCCTTTTCCATTGATGTCAAAGGGGGAGAGATAGTCACATTGATGTGAATGATGGGGGGAGATAGTCATATTGATATGATTGATGACTATTGATGTAGAGCATGCCTTGTCTACATGTTGACATCAATTATTGGTGTTGACATCATTGTTGGTATTGACATCAATGTCAAAGGGGGAGATTGTTGGATCATGTTGTCATTGATGCTAATGGTTTGATTGATTGATGTCAAGTGATTGATTGATGCCAAAGGATTGATTGATTGATGATTGATGTCAAATTTAATATGTATTGTCCTTGATGATATTAGATAGATGTCAAGTATATGATGCATATGATGTCATCCATAGAAGAAGATGGATCAATGAGTTATCATTGATACATGATGCAAAGATGAAGATGGTTCAATGTGGTTTCTTTGATATACGATGCATAGTTAGATTGATCATTATATTCTTATCATGGTTGATAACACTACTTCATTGAGCGCAAATTACCACGGTTTAAAATTTTTTCGTATTTTTTTTTGCTTTTTTTGGACTAAATATACTTTTTTTTTGGGGGTCCAAATGTTGGTCGCTCTAGTGACCAACCTTCCAAGTTGGTCATTTTAACGACGAAAGTTGGTCGGTAGAGCGACCAACCACCAGTTAGTCGCTATAGTGACCAACAATGGCACGTGTGAGAATCAAATGG
>JASDQU010712132.1:47014-57847 GCA_032191745.1 Picea mariana | reverse complement strand
GGAAATTTGAATGGGCATTTTTATTTTTCCTTGTAAAAATTTACTTAACAAGTAATGTTTGGAAGGCATAATGGACTTTGCAGAAGATGCTCTTCATAGCAATTTCTTGTCCTTTTCCTTTGTTGAGAATTGTTGTATATGAAGTACACATATATTCTCTAGCAATGCTCTCAAGGAGAAGATATTTTCTCAACCATTTGTTTAGCCTTACTATCAATTTTAATGTGTTGTTTTTTTGGGTAAATAAAATAAGTTTATATTGTCACATGATATAGATTTACATGTAGGAAAGAACATATTTTCCAGAATATAGTACAAAATGCCTATTCTGATTAGCTTCACTTCTGCTTGGATTTACTTGTAGGACTGGATGATAACCACCTATATCCATAATATTTTTTTCTTATAGTATAAAAGTTTGTATATCCAGCATAGGTTGCAGGTAATTACAAACATATATTTCTCACGATTTGATTAGTTGATTATAAGCGAGATGCAAAAATTAGTTTCCAGGAACTTTCAAAATTCATAGGGGAGGTGTACGTTTTAATCCTGCTATATTTTGATCGGGCTATTTTCAGCATCTTCTTTGCAGCTGTTGTTTTGTTTGGTACTGCTCCCTTCCCCTACTGCACCCTTAATATTTGATGTTGTTGTGCTGAAGGATGAAATCTTGGGTTATGGTTAGAGCCTCCACTTGTATCTCAAGTGGACAAAATCATGCTCTATTAACTTTTCTAGCACCACTGATTTTTGCTTCTGTCCCACTGACTCTTTTTGACATACTCGGATGTTTTACTCGGATGTTATGAGTGAATTTGAAGTCGATAACTACAAACATAGTGACCTATTCTTGGGCCATTCACATTAGAAGATCCTCTTACCAATCTAGATGGAGGGCCTCCTTATCATAGTTACCAGAACCGGTAAAACCGGCCGGTCCGACCGGTTCTGAGCCCAGACCGGTTCAAACCGGCCCCCTGAACCGCTTTAGGCCGGTTCCGTACGGAACCAGCCGTTTTTTTGCCTGAACCGGCCGGTTCTGTACGGAACCGGTTTTTTTTGCCCGAACCAGCCGGTTCCGTATGGAACCGGTTTTTTTTTGCCAATGAGGCCCGCGGCCAGAAAAGCGAGGGAATTTTTTTTTATTTTTAAATTAGGGTTAGGGGCATGCATGGTAAGCTTCTAGAACTGTTTAGAGCCCCTAATGAAGCTATAAAGCCAACCCCACCCCCTCTCTTTCACTTACACTACTCATTTGGCTTCTCTTGAGTAATTAAAAGTGACATTCTCCTTTCTCTTTCATTTTCATCCTTTTATTTAAATTTTTAACATTACCATTAATTGTTTCAGGATGTTTGAGAGTGGTTCCAACCTCATTGGACTTCATATGGAGAAAGTAGAATTTTAGGTCCCATTCAAAATTCAGCAGACTTAACGGTTTTCAGGATTTCAAGATTGGCAGGATTGCAATATTTCCACTGGATTCTGTCATGTAAGAGGGTATGAAACTGACATTTAATCAAGAGCACCATACCCTTTATGTACCTCGATGTTGGTGGCATTGATTTTTGAACTCTTAAGTCACGACCCCAGTAAAAATGTACCCTTCACTCAAGTATAAATTCTTCTGTTGAACTCTTCTCTTTGTCATCGTGTCAAGTGACTTAGTGGTGTATCTGCACACCAACCTCTGTCTTATTTGTAGGCACTGGGAAGAGAGAAGAGTGGTTGAAGGGAAAGACAAAGATTCACATGAATATGTATTTTTTTTTCAAAAATTTGAATATTTTATGTATTTTTAGTGACCGGTTTTTTGATCCGGTTTTTTTCCGGTTCCGGTTCGGTTCGGGTTTTTGGGGTCGACCGGTTCGGTTCTAGTAACATTGCTCCTTATACAGAAACCTCTGCCCTCTCGTATGTCCAGGGTCTGTTGAAACAAATAACAAATCCTCACCCTGATTTACAGACAATGTATTAGAATGCCTTAGCATTCTCCCTTCTCTTTCCCACTGATCATTTCCTTTATTGTTTCTCTCCTTGTCAAGTATAGCAAAAGAGGCTCCTCGTTAAAAAATTCTTTCCTCGTATTTTTTTTTTCCTTTAATCAGAATTATTGTGTAAGTTGGTCTACAAGTTAATTTCCCAGCAATGCTCTCAAATAAGAGACATTCTTAACCATGTGTCCAGCTTCACTATCATTTTAAGTGTATAGATATTTCAAAGTAAAGAATCTTTTATATCTTCAAACTGCATAAAATGTCTGACACGAACAATCATTTTTGTTATGGTCTGTTATGACCTTGTCATACACAAATACAACAGACTCATTGAAATTTACTTTGTCACACTGGACTAAACCCAGATTCACATAAACAACTTTAGCAGCCCTATTGGTCCTCGCTCATATGTCTCAACTTATAAGTAACTCCAACACCACCGACCTCAGACATAAAGCTTTGAAAATGACTTATTGAAACCAATAATGCAGTTTTTGATTAAAATACATGAAATATGTATAGATTAAAATTTAGCTATCACATTCCAAACACATCAAACAAAAAGATTCAAGCATATTAATATAGTTCACTTCCATTACAAAAGATGCATAACATCTCACATTTGAGAAAAGTTGTGTAACACATTGCCGAGGGATGGTTTGATATCATAGGCACAGGTATTATTAAATGAATGCAGCCATCAAGATGTGGTAATGACAAATGAGTGAGTCATGGAAGCCTTGTCTTAGATAGTTAAAAAGTAAATATTAACAAGTAATTGGTTAGTTCCCCACTCTCGATGCATGGTTAAAATGTAAATTGTAACAAGTACCTGGTTATTCGCCCACTAGATCAAGGGAAAACGATGTATGTTGTAACAAGTACCTGGTAACTCGCCCACTAGATCAAGGGAAAATAATGTAAATTGTAATAATTACTTGGTTATTCGCTCACGGAAAATAATATGCTAGTACAAAATACTTTGTTGTCTCTATTCCAATCAAGGTAAAAGATATGCTGTTCAAAATATTTGCAAGGAAAACACTTATACCATACTCATAAATTTGCCTTGTTGGCCCAACCAGAACAAGGTCTTCTTGTTTGCCCCCCCCTATTAGATTAAGGGAAAATCTATGCATCAATACCTCTTTATTTGTTCAGAGATCTGTGTAGCAAGTCCTCTTTGTTAACCCAAACTCAATCAAGGAATATGATATACTCTCCAAAAAGTGAGGCAACAAGGTTCTTAATATCCATTTCAAGAACACACTCTCCATGGGTACAAGTAAAATAATAAAGATTCCAACAAAGCACAGAAGGAAGCCAAGGCATATAACAAGAGCAAACAACATGGAAACCTTTTACATCCCATGGTGGCTAATAACTAGGAACAAGTTGGTTCGTGAGATCATAATATAATTTCTCCATCTACCATATTATAATTTCTCTTTTATAATCCATAGGCATTTATAGCCCAAGCGCACTTTTTATGCACAGTTTTGAGTTTTAATTTTATAAAATCGGAATGTCGTCACCCTATATTTTTTTTATTAGTGCACCTTTTTATGCTCAGTTATGAGTTTGTATTTTATAAAATTGGAATATCATCACCCTCATATTATTTTAATATATTTTTTTCCTGATAACATTACATGTTTTCCAGTATCAAATTGGGATGATATAGGGTTGTCGTTAAAGAATATGATAGTTATTCAATTAGTTTTGCTTGTAGGATGTGGTATATTTTTCCTTATAACATTACATGTTTTCTGTATCAAACTGAGATGATATTTATTGGTCTTCATTTTGACTTATACTTTATAAGAGGTGGATATACACTCTTATTTACTTTGTACGCTACTTTACTTTTAAAAGCATACATGATGTAGACTCTCATTTTCCTTTGTTTGTAAAATCAATATTATTTGCAAAGATCAGAGCAAAATCACAACGTTAACTGGATAAAATAAAATTAGAATCCCTTGTCTATATAGACCACTACTAGTAAATATATACAACATTACAAAGCCCCATAAAATTCTAGTGGTAGTAAGCAATAAATGAACCTCAATACTTGCCCTTGCCAGAATATAGATACTATATCTTAATTTGAACATTGAAAAGCTAGTTAGGATAAGTCCTCTCAAAGAGGAGTTGAAATTGAGAGCCATGAGCAAGAGGTGGCGTCAATAACTCTGTTAGATGCCAAAGTCTAATTGTGCATATTTAGAATTGTACATCTCATGTGATAATGGTGCCTTTGGAGAGAAACATAGGTATCCATAAGCATTTCTCTGTGTAGCCCTTGTAACGATTTTGTACTGCGCCACTAAATTAGTGTAGCGTACAAGAAGCGAATTACCAATTGTGTATAGTGCGTCTGATTTTTGTCCTTGGAAATGCGGCACCAATATTTTGTAATACCTCTTTTTCTTGATTTTTAAAAGCATTTCTCGACCTTATTGATCGAGAGGGTTTCATAGCCCAACTCTCCTATGTGCATAACAATTGATTGGAATAAACTAAAAGATATTTCCATGTCTCAGATGAAGTTTTACAACATTTTCTTACAAAAATACACTTTTATCATAATGAAAAAGGTATATGAAATATTTCAAATAAAATAAGAGGGACAAAATACACAAAATACATAACATATATTTCACTATTTCTATCAGATCTACTCATTTACAATCTTCTTTCTTCTACCTGTGCCCTAGTTTTCAGGCTAGGACAAAATTTATCAAACATACCTAGATCCATACTTTCGAAACAAAATTTTTCACTTATCTTACCTTTCTCGGAGCACAAAGCTTTAAGATATTACCTCTTTTCTTCAGATCTGATTCCTTTCTTAGCACAGAGCTTCACAAGTCAAGTAGAAGAATGCACAATAAAGCAGCAAATCTACGCACAAAGCTTTCTTTTCTTCAGTTCCCAACAATCACAGTTTCAGGTCCCGGCAATGAAACCATTTGTTGGCACAAGGGTAAACCCAGGGTTCAACACTTCAACAACGCACCAACAAAACCCTAACTACTGACCCTTTCGGCAACACCTGCGAAGTAGATGAAGTCTCACTCGAGGTAGAGGAAGGGGTGGTTGCAGGAGTCAAGTGTCTGCAACCTAGCTGGAACAGATCTGTGACTACAACACTCTAACAATGCACTTAGCAGTTATCATTCATTAGTAATTAACCCGTATTCACATCGCAGATAAAACCCTAATTACAAAGCAACGCAATATTCAATCAGATCTAACACATTTAAGCACTTAGCATATAGAAATAGATCAGATCTAGAATTCATTCACATCACTAAGCACTAAGCTATCATATCAGATTCATCTAAACATACATCACTGCACTAAGCATAAATCACATGAACAATATCACAACCATAATTCACAAAGAAACCATAACACAGGATATACATGGTTCACCCCAACGTGGGGCTACGTCCACCAAATCTTCTTCTTATTTATTATCTTTGGTCAATCTCCTACATGCACAGAGCCACAAAACCCTACTTCGCATAGGACGAGAGATCCGCGCGCACCTCGCCAGATCCTCCTTCCCCGAGCTAGGTTACAACACAAATATTTTCATAGTTTGTGCACAAAGTACTACATATGACCTGCACTTAGCTCTGCAAGTCTCAACATAACCTAAGCACAAAGCCTCTTACAAACACCTGCACTTAGCACCACTTACAACTGACTTAGCACATTTTCCCATTGGCCCTTTCCTACATCGCCTATATATCTATTTATACATTACAAAAGGGCCTAAACATGGGTAAACCCATGGGATGACATTCCCATACCTATTACGTAAACCATAAACCCAAAAATGCCCTAAAAAGGGGTCGAGATCCCGCGATATCTACTTCTCCTTGCTCTTCGCCTTCGACCAGCCTGTTAAAGTCCAAAAAAATGGTCAACCGTGACCAAGGTTCTCCAAAACTTGGTCGAGGGCCAATAGACTCTTATAATCACTTGCACTTAGCACCACTTACAACTGACTTAGCACATTCTCACATTGGCCCTTTCCTACATCGCCTAGATATATATTTATACATTAAAAAAGGGCCTAAACATGGGTAAACCCATGGGCCGACATTCCCATACCTGTTATGTAAACCCTAAACCCAAAAATTCCCTAAAAAGGGGCCGATATCCTGCGATCTCTGCTTCGTCTTGCGCTCCGCCTTCGACCAGCTTGTCGGAGTCCCAAAAAATGGTCAACCATGACCAAGGTTCTCCAAAACTTGGTCTAGGGTCAACAAAAACACAAGCCCTCCCAAGTGGAGTGAATTGGCTCCTTGAGGGAGCTCACTCTCTTCGTCTGCCTCAGAATCACAGAGCTCTTCTTTCTCTCCTTGTCTTTCAAATCTTCCTTCCTTGGTTGTGCGCCCTTGTTCTCTTATAGGGACTCCAAAGGTCACCATTGTGAATCATCGTGTCCTTTGGGGGTGTCGTGCCCCTTTGTGAACCCATGTGTCCAAAGGAATCATCATGCCCCTTCACAGAACCTGTCTCCCAAATGAATCATCATGCTCCTTTGCAGACTCAGTTTCCCAAATGAATTGTCGCACCCCTTCGTGGACCTGGTCGCCCAAACAAATTGTCGTGCCCCTTCGCAGACCCAATCTCCCAACCAAACCCATGCGCTCATCAAAGATCGTGCCCCTTGGCACCGACATGCCCAACCTTGGTGTGCCCCTCATGCTGATGTGCCCTATTCAATTGGTCACTTCATACTTGGGAAAGCCTCATGGTGCATTCACATGCCCAATGTGTCCACTTGCCCAACTTGGGTGTCGAAGCAACCCCAAGTTTCTTCTCCTTGAGGACTTGGGAAAAGGTCTTCGTGTCCATCTAGTCGAAGACCTTACATCCTCCCCCACCTCAATTCATTTTCGTCCTTGACAACATCCATAAAATCTGCGATATCCAAGTCTCTGTTCAAACTTTAGCCTTTGCTGCAACTAATTTTGCTGGAAACCCCAAGTTTCATGCCAACTGGAAACCCCAAATTCTGCCAAAGTGAAAACCACAAGTTTCCACAAACCAAATTGTGTTGCACCCAACTCCACACGATCTGCTTCCTGAGTCAATGTGGTCACTTCGCCCAACTCTAAGGATGAAAGTCACCCAACTCTGCAACACTCTCTCGCTACTATGTTGCTGTTGATATTATGGTAGCTGCGGGAGGTATTAAACCTCCACGTGTAACCCTGACAAGACTAGAATATTCTGGGAAGGAAGAAGAAACCCTAAAGCATTGAACATAACCCTAGAAGACAAGTCGACTAAAGAAAATAATTAATATTGAGTTTTTAGCCTCCAGAAAGAGAAGTCGGCCCAGATAGCTAAGAAAGAGCAGTATAAATACAAGATTCCAGAGCTCATTTGGACACACACAACTCTAAACTACAGAAATTTAGTGTGAACTGCAAGTGCACAAGTCTAGAGAGTAGCTGCAGTTGCAACTACTACAACTTGTGTTTTTAGTTTTAGGCTTGGAATATCTCTTGGTTATGGTTTGGAATTTCTACCTTGTGCGCTAGCTCTGGAAATAGGTACACTAGATTGATTGACTATTGGTTCTAGGGTTGCTTCTGGAATTGTTTTCTCTGTCAAGGTTAAGGTGCTCGGGGTTGCTTCGGCCTATGATTGGGGGACAATATTTCTATACTGTCTATGGTGAAACGAGCACACTTATTTTTCTAACAGGTTATGGGCCCACACTATCTTCGGACAGTTTAACTGCTGTAAGATAGATTGGGAGGATTTGCTCAATTACAGTTGCAGTTGCAGTCAAAGTTTTTGCTGCAACAATGAAACCTTAACCCTCTTGTTGAGGCACCTTAAGTTAAGAGATTGACCTAATTTATGGGTAGCCTAGTGCTCCCTAACTTAGCGCACCTACTGGCACTCTTAGCAAGCTAAGATGTCAAGTTTGATTTTTTGGTCAAAGTCAAAGGTTGACCAAGTCAAAGTCAAAGGTTGATCAAGTCAAAGTCAAAGGTTGACCAATTCAAAGCAGTCATGACTTATTCTATGAAGTTAGAAAAAAAGTTAGAAGGGGCTTCTAACTTCAGAGCATGGAAGACAAGGATTGACCTCATCATTGCCAAGAATAAAGTGTTGGATATCGCGAAAGGAAAAATCGTGGAACCACAATTTAAAGAAGGAAAAGAGAAGGAACCTCAGAACGTTGCAGTTATGGAGAAGTTTAAGGACAATGAAATCAATGCCATGAGTATCATAGTGGACTCTGTAAAAGACTACTTGATACCCTACATCTCTCATCTTGACTCATCTAAGAAGATGTACGATGCCCTAACTAACCTCTTCTCAGTCAGAAACATTAAACAAGTAAGGAGTCTAAAGAATGAACTCTGTGACATGAAAATGAATGATAATGACAACATAACATCATAATTTGTAAGAATCTCCCAGTTAAGATATCAACTACAAGCTATTGAAGAAAGCATTTCAGAAAAGGAACTGGTAAATATAGTACTCAATGGCCTTCCCAAGACATAGGATGCATTTTCCGCAAGCATGAACACAAGATAGGAGTATCCCACATTTGAAGAACTTTGGACTTGTTGTGCACAAGAAGAACCAAGGATTAACACAAAATAGAAATCCCAAAATAAATATGGAGATCAAGCCTTCACAACAAAGTTCAATAATTTCAGGAATAAGAAGAAATTTGGCTTGAGGAAGAAACCAATCAAGAAAAATATATGCCAAAGATACAATGCTTCAACTATTGAAAATATGGTCACTACATGAACCACTGTCCCGAGTTAAATAAAAGGAAGGAAACAGACAAAGCACCAGTTGCCGAAGAAATGGAACCCTCAAAGAAGGCCAAGCAAGATAAATAGACTTCTTCTAAGTCAAGGTAACAATATTCTTCAAAGTTCTTGTACATACCATGTTTACATAGTTTCTGTACATATCATGCATATCTATTTCTTAGAAGATAAGATGATCAAGTGAAACACTACCTATGGGAGAATAACAGGATAAGGATTTCTATCACGATAACTACAAGTCAAGCAATACACATGAAAAGATGAAGTACGTTGACAATCCTTGGTAACAATTCCTGTGGAAGATATTATATAAGTAACAACTGCCAGATAAGCCAAAATCAGAATCAAACTTAGAAGTCAAAATAGAAAGAAGTCAACAATCAAGAGGAAATTAGAAAAAGACTTGTGACACTTTGCAGAATGCAATAAGAATGTAGACGGAAGTGTGGACTCTCTTAGATGGATGGAATTGATTACAGAATTCCAAAAGAAGAGCATGCATTCATGCATGAAGAAAGGATTATGATGGAACTAATCCTAAATGATATGATCCATTAAGGATTATAAAGTATCCGTCTATGTTCCCATTGAAAGTAACAGCCATGATAAGCAACATGTGTTCAATTTAACTTTAGAATAAGTCTTCTTCGAAAAGAAGCATTAAAGTATCCTTGGTTTTCCATCTACATCCATAATCCTATGATGAAAGGAAGAAGTTGGAATCTTCAAGGCATGGAATCTATAGAAGGCTCCATGGACCCAAGAGCTAAAGAGAAACATGAGGAAGAACATGAAGATTCCAAGAAAGAAATAAAAGCTAGAACAACCAGTTATTATACTGAGAATCACAAAGACTACGAACTTGGTTTGAACCCACTAGAAGCAATCAAGTTGAGGAAATGGAAGTTATGATAAAGAAAAGTGTATGTAAGAAAATGTGAAAAAGACTTATGAATGGAAGCATTGTGAGATTCAAAAGTTCTTCCAGAAGAAGGGAAAAAGACTACGACGACAACTCGTTCCAGTAAACCAGATATACCTCCTGTAGCATCCATGAATTGGAATTTATATATAAAAGACCGTTCTTCCCAAATAAAGCAACTTGGGAAAGAAGCTTATACCAGAAAGAGACCCATGTATGCAGATATAAGAAGACCTTGTATGGATTCAAACAACTTGATGCAGAGTATATTATATACAACAGAAGTGTGGAGAAAACCTTCTATGACAAAAATGGTGTATCAGAATGATTACTCAAAAGTCTGGGATGATGGATTGCTAATCCATGAAAAACTCTCATGATGACAAAAGAAGTGATACTTGGATATGTTTCAGTTTGAGCTTTGCCATGATGTCATGAGCTAGTAGGAAACAGAGGTACTGAATTCAATCGTGATATATTGTAATGATTAGAGCTATGTGAAGCCTTTAGAGAAAACCAGTGTTCCATGACATACTGAAGTACATTGAGATCAAGCATTATATTCTCTGCGATAAAGTCCAGAAGAGAGAAGTGATTCTCCAGTATATCTCCACCGATGAGAAGATAATAAATATTTTGGTAAAGCCTCTGTTCAAGATGAAAAGTTTGCATACTTAAGAAACAAGCTGGGGCTCATGTAGACAACTTCCTTATTGAAAAAGAAAGAGATTACTCCCAGGTTGGGAGGGAGCACTGATATGTTATTGATTTATGGACAGTAATTTTTCAGTTCAAAAAATGGTCCAGGATGAGCAGTTCCTCTCCAGTTCGGAAAGTGGTTTTATATTTCTGACGGACATGCATTTTCTAGTTTGGAAAATGGTCCAGATCGGACAATCATTTTTGTAATGAAAATGGTTCAAGATATTGTTGATGTACCATAGACAACGATTCCCCTTGTGGCCAGTGTGGTGGAATGGTCAGGAAAATCATTCTTCTTGGCAGTCACTCTGAGTAGTGGTGAAGTAGAATGGTTCGCCTTGCCGGGCAGTCATTCTTTCGAAGTTCATAGTTGTGA
>JASDQU010712132.1:5058-24097 GCA_032191745.1 Picea mariana | reverse complement strand
GAAAAGAAGAAAAAAAAAGATGTAACAATTATTATTATGGATTGACTTTATCTCTCAAATCAACTTTTACTTATGAAACTTAAAATAAATAAAAAATAAAATATATTTAAATCTCTTTACGTAAAATTAAAATTGAATCAAAGTAAAAAGTGACTCACCTCATTTCAAATGTCCAATTTCTCAACCTGTTGAAGAAGCCAAAAATAATTTCTGAAATTCTCGCTCAAAATTGCAGAGATATAATTTCAAAACCACAGAGAAGTAGTATTCCCGTTCAAAACCGCAGAGAAATAATTTCAAAACCCCAAAGAAGAAGTATTTCTATGTCTTAATATACAAAACATATACAATTATATTTTTTATGATTTTTTAAGATATTTATGAAAAAAAATTATGTTTTTAAGGTTTTTTTATTGAAATTAAGATCGGGGGAGGCGACTGAATGGTAAAGTCGTTCTTGCAACGAAGGTCATGTCTTGTGCTCAAACCCGAGCAAGGACATGGTCTATTCACGGAACAAATCTTAACTGGGCCAAGCCCTCTTACCTTTTAACACTACACAACCATCTTGAGCTAGGCTATTGAGAAATTGGACTGTTAGAGTTTGGAGCAACTGCAAGCTAGGGTTTGGAAGTCGCGGCCATAGAAGAGGACAGCATGAGTACCAAAGGGGGGGTAATGGAACCCCAACATACAAACAGGTAGTGGTAGATAGGAGGAAAGGGCCAAGAGGCGTAGGTTTCAAGGCACCAATGACAAGCACCTCGGGATCAAACCCAGAAAAAATTTAGGAAAGGAACCAGGGAAAAAGCGATTGCATGGCAGAAGAAGCCAGAGAAACTCATAGTGTTTCGCAAGACACAGCGAAGCCCAATGGGGCAGAAGGGCGCAACCCATGTAAACCTAAAACAACAATGATACCCAAGGCAATCCTGGAGGATCCGCAAACGCAACTCTACAGGGACCAGATGAAGAAGATGTGCTAATATGCAAGTTTATGGGTTTGTGGCCCACAGAAAGAACGTTGCACAACTAGATTAAATATCACTGGAAGCCAAGCAAAGAAATGGAACTCCACCTGGGCTCAAAAGGCTTCCTCACAGAATTATTCATGAACCTGGAAGACAGGGATAGAGTCTTTGAGGGGGGGGCATATTTCCACACCTCAGCAGGACTGTACATGCGGCCTTGGAAGGAAAACTTCTCCCCGAAAAAAGAGACTTTCAATAATTTACAGGTATGGATGAGATTTTACTCCTTACCGTTAGATTATTGGCTACTCTCTACCTTCGAAGCAATAGGGAAAAAACTGGTAAAATATGTAAAGACTTCAGAAGCCACCCTAAAAGGGAGATATACATCCTATGCAAGAATCTGCATAGAGATGGATATGTCGAGAGCACTCCCAGAAGCCATAATTCTAGAATTCAGGGATGAGGAATGGATCCAAAAAATAGACTACGCGCAGATCCCCTTTAGATGCAGAAGATGTCATGAACATGGACACCTAATCAGAGAATGTCCTCTCAATAAAAAATAGGAAGCAAAGAGCACCAAACCACAGCAGGATGAGGATGGGTTTATAAATCCGAACCACAGAAGCATAGCTAACAGGAAACAAAGTAAAACCCCAACATGGAGCAACCCGGAGGCCCAGATTAGAACAGAAGGACGGGACAAAACAAACAAAGGGGCAGAAGGTGGAAAGGAATCGGAAAAAGCTCAAGAAGCCAGAGAACAAGCAACAAATGAGCCCACAAATATCCCAAGTAATAAGACGGAACAGGGGAGTGGCGCAACTCCTATGGATGGAGAAACTAGGACGAAAACACCCCCATGCAAGAAGCAAAGGGAGATGCGGACATGACCCCAAGCGAAGTAGGTACAAAAGACCTTGATCTCAGAGACCTGGTGGAAAGGGAAGGGATAGATATCCCAAACATACTGGAGCAATGGAAAAGGCAAGGAGTAGACAACGTACCAACGGAGCAACTAGACCGCATCCAATACCTATTCCTCCTAAGGGAAGAACAAAAATCTAGAGGTCCCAAGCGCACACATGGGAAGATAGGACACCTAGGAATCAAAGCCAGTGAGGGACAACCACAGCTCTCACCCAAGGAGACGAGGAGGAAAAAAGGCAAGAAATCAAACAACGTAGCCCTACAGGAGCTTGAAGCGTTGTTGATAAACTCATGTAAGATCAAGAAACTCTTCCCCAACTCCCCCCCACATGTTTAAATGAAGGTTATAACATGGAATATAAGAGGCCTAAACAGCCCGCGAAAGCAGAGAATCCTCAAAAGTAGACTTAGGAAGGAACAACCTAATCCTTGTTTCATTTAAGAGACAAAATGCACTACAGACAGAATGGAAAAAATCAGCAAACAACAATGGAGAAAGTACAAGATGGTGGCTATCGGAGGCAACCAAATGGCAGGAAGCATTCTCACATTGTGGAACCCACAATTACTGAGCCTAATAGAAACCGAGGCTACCATGCAGACACTCACGGTTAGCATGCAAATCATTGGAAATACATAGGTGATTCTATGCACCAATGTGTACGGACCCCGGGTGTCAGAGGAAAAGAGAAGAATGATAGGAGACCCGGAAGACCTTAAAATGCGATCTAGAAACCTCCAATGGATCTTGGTAGGGGACTTCAACATCATCACGTGAGGTACAAGAAGATTGGATAGGGATGCGGAAGATTTCTCAATGTTCATAGACATAGTAGAGATGGTGGACATCAAAACTAATAATGGACAGTTCACCTGGAATAATAAATGAATGAACCAATATCAGGTAGTGACAAGACTAGACAGATTCTTAGTATCGGAGTCTATCATTATGTAGGGGATAACCTTATAATGCAGCATCCTTCCCTGGGGAGGTTCTGATCATTGGCCAGTCCAACTAGAAGCACGCTTCCAAACCACGCCGAAGAATAGACCCTTCAGATTTGAGAAATTTTGGATCGAACACCCCACTTTCAAGGAAAAAATAAAACAGTGGTGGAAGGAGGAACAACCAGAGAACCAGAGAAAGGGAAAAGGATTTTCAAACTCTATAAGAAACTAAAATACATCAAATATAATCTCAAGGAGTGGAACAAGGAAATCTTTGGAAATATAAACCAAGAGAAATAAAACATTGAAGACAAAATGAAAAACCTCCAGGAAATCTGCATAGTTGAGGGCTATACAGAGGATCAAAAAAAGGAAGAGATCCAAATGACCAAGGAATGGGAACCTAGATGCCAACATGAAGAAACTCTTTGGTGACAAAATTCCTGAATCAGATGGCTAAGGGAAGGAGAGCTGAACACCAAGTTTTTTCATAGAACAACCATTTCCAGAAGATCCCACAACAAAATTCTGAAAATTAAGGATCAGGATGGGATCGAGAGCAAATCTCACAAGGAGATCGAAACTACTATGGTAAATCACTTCCATGGGATAGACCAGGAACCCAACAAAGACAGAACAGAGGCCACCCAAAGTATAACCCAGTAAATCCCTCGTCTAGTCACCGAGGAACAAAATAACAACCTAAATAAACCCATTGTTGAGGAGGAAATTGACCAAGTGATCCAGGAAATGCCCAATGGGAAAGCCCCAGGTCCAGATGGATTCACAATGGATTTTTTCAAATCTTGTTGGGAAGTGGTCAAACATGATGTTTATAGGGTAGTGGAGGACTCTAGACGGTCAGCCTCCATTCTAAAAGTGCTAAATGCTACAATGATTACTCTGATTGCCAAAGAAAATGAAGATAGGACCCCCGACCATTACAGACCTATAGCTCTATGCAATGTGGTTTACAAGATAATCTCCAAAGCCATATCCAATAGATTGAAACCCCTCCTACCCACACTAATCTCACAAGAGCAGGCAGGCTTCGTGGAAGAAAAACAAATAATGGACAACATCATCCATGCCCACGAGCTACTCCACACCCTAAAAATTTAGAGGAGAGGGGGAATGATAATACAACCGGACCTAGCAAAAGCTTATGACAAAATTAGCTAGCACTATATGGTCAAGACTCTAGAAGCCTTTGGTTTCACCCAGCACTGGATCAGCTGGATAGTCAACCTAGTGTCCACGAAAAGTTACTCGCTCCTAATAAATGGAGCCCTAGCCAAACCTTTATGGCCCACAAGAGGCATCATACAGAGAGACCCATTGTCCCCCTTCCTGTTCATTATGATGATGGAAGGTGTCAGTCGAAGCATAAAAAGCACAACAGTTGCAGGAGAAATAACAAGCATCAAACCTTTCAAAAACTGCCCTACTTCCACACATCAACAGTTCATGGATGGAACCTTAATCCATGGAATACCCACGGTCAAGGAAGAAAAATACTACAAAATAATCCTAGAAGACTTTGGGGAAGCCTCGGATGAAGAGATCAACCACTCCAAATCTATGATCTTTTTCTTCAACACCAACCCTGTAATCCAAAGAAATCTTGCCAATATTTTGGGCTTTGAACGCAAATCACTCCCAACCAAGTACTTGGGCATCCCCCTGACAGACAAAGCATACAAAATGTCAACTTGGGAGGGATTTATCAACAAGTTACAGAAGAGGGTGAAAAATTGGATGTACAAATCCCTCAACCTAGCGGGAAGACTCATTTTGACCAAATTGGATCTGCAAGCAATTCCAACATTTATGATGTTCGTTTTTCCAACAATGGGATACTACAAAAAATAAGAACCATCCAAAGGGACTTCCTATGGTGAGGAGTGGAAACAAATAAAAAATGGGCCTTGGTGGCATGGGAGAAGGTCTGTAAACCAAAAATCAAAGGAGGCATGGGGCTACAAGACCCACAAGTAACCAACGACGCCTACAGGGCAAAACTCTGGTGGTGATGGGTCAAAGAAACTACTACACCGTGGGTAAACCTCTGGAAGGCCAAGTATGCCCTGGACATAAACGACCAGGACATAATCCGCTTTAGGGGCAATAGGGAGGGATCAACCATATGGAACCTATATTGGCGCAACAAATCCTGGATCCAGACTCACAGCTTCTCAAAAGTAAGGAATGGAAGAAATGCCATACTCTGGGAGGACGCCTGGCAACAGGAACCTAGAATGGAAAATCAGGACAGGGAGGAACTCCAATAGGATATGACCGCGCAAGGTAAAACCAGAGTCTACCACTACTATAAATAAGAAATAGATCGCAACAGATGGAGAATCTGGGACACTCTCAATCCGCAAAATAGAGACCGGACAGCAACAAGCGTAAAAGAGGTGGAGGAGGAACTGGGGAGAAGGAAAATTGCAGTCTCGGAAGAAGATGACCAACTAAGATGGGGACAAAAAGACAGTGTGGAATTCAACTTGAAAGAAGTCTGACATTACATCACATACCATGACCAAGAAGATCCAGCGCAACAATGGGATAATCTCTGGAACATCCCCCAATGGACGGGACAAAACCAACAAAGGGGCAGAAGGCGAAAAGGAATTGGAAAAAGCTCAAGAAGCCAGAGAACAAGCAACAAATGAGCCCACAAATAGTCCAAGTAATAAGAAGGAATAGAGGAGTGGCACAACTCCTATGGATGGAGAAACTAGAGACGACAACACCCCCATGCAAGAAGCAGAGGGGGATGCGGACATGACCCCAAGCGAAGTAGGTACAAAAGACCCTGATATCAGAGACCTAGTGGAAAGGGAAGGGATAGATCTCCCAAACATACTGGAGCAATGGAAAAGGCAGGGAGTAGACAATGTACCAACGGAGCAACTAGACTGCATCCAATACCTATTCCTCCTAAGGGAGGAAGAAAAATCTAGAGGGCTCAAGCACACACATGGGGAGATAGGACACCTAGGAATCAAAGCTAGTGAGGGACAACCACAGCTCTCACTCAAGGAGACGAGGAGGAAAAGAGGCAGGAAATCAAACAGCGTAGCCCTATAGGAGCTTGGAGTGCTGCTGATAAACTCAAGTAAGATCAAGAAACTCTTCCCCAACTCCCCCCCCACATGTTTAAATGAAGGTTATAACATGGAATATAAGAGGCCTAAACAGCCCGTGAAAGTAGAGAATCCTCAAAAGTAGACTTAGGAAGGAACAATCGGATCTTTGTTTCATTCAAGAGACAAAATGCACTACAGATAGAATGGAAAAAATCAGCAAACAACAATGGAGCAAGTACAAGATGGTGGCTATAGGAGGCCACCAAATGGCAGAAGACATTCTCACCTTGTGGAACCCACAATTACTGAGCCTAATAGAAACCGAGGCTACCATGCACACACTCATGGTTAGCATGCAAATCATTGGAAATACAGAGGTGATTCTATGCACCAATGTGTATGGACCCCGGGTGTCATAGGAAAAGAGAAGAATGATACGAGACCCAGAATACCTTAAAACCTGATCCAACAACCTCCAATGGATCTTGGTAGGGGACTTCAACATCATCACGTCACTTGCGGAGAAAAAAGGAGGTACAATAATATTGGATAGGGATGCGGAAGATTTCTCAATGTTCATAGACATAGCAGAGATGGTGGACATCAAAATTAATAATGGACAGTTCACCTGGAACAATAAACGGATGAATCAATATCAGGTAGTGACAAGACTAGACAGATTCTTGGTATCGGAGTCGATAATTATGTAGGGGCTAACCTTATAATGCAGCATCCTTCCTTGGGGAGGTTCTGATCATTGGCCAATCCAACTGGAAGCACGCTTCCAAACCACACCGAAGAATAGACCCTTCAGATTTGAGAAATTTTGGATCGAACACCCCACTTTCAAGGAAAAAATAAAATAGTGGTGGAAGGAGGAACAACCAGAGAACCAGAGAAAGGGAAAAGGATTTTCAAACTCTATAAGAAACTAAAATACATCAAATATAAGCTCAAGGAGTGGAACAAGAAAATATTTGGAAATATAAACCAAGAGAAAAAAAACATTGAAGACAAAATGAAAAAACTCCAGGAAATATGCATAGTTGAGGGCTATACAGAGGATCGGAAAAAGGAAGAGATCAAGATGACCCAGGAATGGGAAGCTAGATGCCAGCATGAATAAACTCTTTGGCAACAAAAGTCCTGAATCAGATGGCTAAGGGAAGGAGAGCAGAACACCAAGTTTTTTCATAGAACAACCATTTCCAGAAGATCCCACAACAAAATCCTAAAAATTAAGGATCAGGATGGGATGGAGAGCGAATCTCACAAGGAGATCGAAAATACTATGGTAAATCACTTCCATGGGATAGCCTAGGAACCCAACAAAGACAGAACGGAGGCCATCCAAAGGATAACCCAGTAAATCCCCCATCTAGTCACCGAGGAACAAAATAACAACCTAAATAAACCCATTGTTGAGGAGGAAATTGACCAAGTGATCCAGGAAATTCCCAGTGGGAAAGCCCCAGGTCCAGATGGCTTCATAATGGATTTTTTCAAATCCTATTGGGAAGTGGTCAAACGTGACGTTTATAGGGTAGTGGAGGACTCTAGACGGTCAGCCTCCATTCTAAAAGCACTAAATGCTACAATGATTACTCTGATTCCCAAAGAAAATGAAGACAGGACCCCCGACCGTTACAGACCTATATCTCTATGCAATGTGGTTTACAAGATAATCTCCAAAGTCATATCCAATAGATTGAAACCCCTCCTACCCACACTGATCTCACAAGAGCAGGCAGGCTTTGTGGAAGGAAGAAAAATAATGGAAAACATCATCCATGCCCACGAGCTAATCTACACCCTGAAAATTCATAGGAGAGGGGGAATGATAATACAACTGGACCTAGCAAAAGCTTATGACAAAATTAGCTGGCACTATATGGTCAAGACTCTGGAAGCCTTTGGTTTCACCCAGCACTGGATCAGCTGGATAGTCAGCCTAGTGTCCACGAAAAGTTACTCGCTCCCAATAAATGGAGCCCCAGCCAAACCTTTCTGGCCCACGAGAGGCATCAGACAGGGAGACCCGTTGTCCCCCTTCCTGTTCATTCTGATGATGGAAGGTCTCAATCAAAGCATAAAAAACGCAACAGCTGCAAGAGAAATAACATGCATCAAACCTTTCAAAAACTTCCCTACTTCCACACATCAACAGTTCATGGATGGCACCTTACTCCATGGAATACCAATGGTCAAGGAAGAAAAATACTACAAAATAATCCTAGAAGACTTTGGGGAAGCCTCCAGTGCAGAGATCAACCATTCCAAATATATGATCTTTTTCTTCAACACCAACCCTGCAATCCAAAGAAATCTTGCCAATATTTTGGGCTTTGAACGCAAATCACTACCAACCAAGTACTTGGGCATCCCCTTGACAGACAAAGCATACAAAATGTCAACTTGGGAGGGAGTTATCAACAAGTTATAGGAGAGGGTGAAAAAATGGACGTACAGATCCCTCAACCTAGCGGGAAGACTCATTTTGACCAAATTGGTTCTACAAGCAATTCCAACATTTATGATGTCCGTTTTTCCAACCCCCAATGGGATACTGCAAAAAATAAGAACCAACCAAAGGGACTTCCTGTGGTGAGGAGTGGAAACAAATAAAAAATGGGCCCTAGTAGCATGGGATAAGGCCTGTAAACCAAAAATCAAAGGAGGCATGGGGCTACAAGACCCACAAGTAACCAACGACGCCTACGGGGCAAAGCTCTGGTGGTGATGGGTCAAAGAAACTACTACACCGTGGGTAAACCTCTAGAAGGCCAAGTATGCACCGAACATAAATAACCAGGATAGAATCCGCTTTAGGGGCAATAGGGAGGGATCATCCATATGGAACCTATGTTGGTGCAACAAAGCCTGGATCCAAACTCATAGCTTCTCGGAAGTAAGGAATGGCAGAACTGCCAGATTCTGGGAGGACGCCTGGCAACAGGAACCTAGAATGGAAAATCCGGATAGGGAGGAACTCCAACAGGATATGACCGCGCAAGGTAAAACCAGAGTCTACCACTACTATAAATAAGAAACAGATCGCAACAAATGGAGAATCTGGGACACTCTCAATCCGCAAAATAGAGACCGGACCGCAACAAGCGTAAAAGAGGTGGAGGAGGAACTGGGGAGAAGGAAAATTGCAGTCTCAGAAGAAGATGACCAACTGAGATGAGGACAAAAAGATGGTGTGGAATTCAACTTGAAATAAGTCTGACATTACATCACAGACCATGACCAAGAAGATCCAGTGCAACAATGGGATAAGCTCTGGAACAGCCCCCAATGGCCAAAAATTAAAATTTTCAAATGGCTAATACTCCACAACCAAATTCTAACTTGGGAAAACCTAAGGAAAAGGGGATTCATAGGCCCATCAAGATGCCACCTCTATCAAACTAAGGAAGAGACAACAAATCATCTCCTCGATGAATGCATCTACATAGTAGAAATTTGGGACTGGGCGACAGGTATCTTCCGACAATCCAATAGGATCTGAGGTAACATATACGCAACTATCAATATCTGGAAAGAGAATTATAGTGAAAATGAAGAGGTGAACCTCTGTTGGGCCCTCATTCCGGGGATGATCATATGGGAAATATGGAAAGAAAGGAACCGACACATCTTCAGGAATGAAAGCCGACCGGAAGGGAAACTCAAGGAAACAATAATCTCCCTAATAAGAGAAACGGTGTTGAGTCACAATTGTCAGACAGGAAGAGCGCAACCCATAGATCAGGACTCTTGAATCCTAGAATCTTTTCACCTGAAAGACGGGCGCAACCGCAGTCAAGTAAGGTTGTTACCGCAACTCCCAGTAGGTGAGCGCAACTGGAATCCCCCCTAGAAGGATCCCTCAAGTTGAATTTCGACGGGGTGTCAAAAGGTAACCCAGGAATGACAGGAAAGGGAGGGGTAATCAGGGACAGTGAAGGAAACATAACCCAGTTGTACACTGGGAGTCTGGGAAACTCAACCAACAACGCCGCGGAATTCGGAGCCCTGGAGACCGGCCTCAAGATTCTAAGTCCTGAAAGGATGGCAAACACCATTGTGGAAGGTGATTCAACGTTTTTTATCAACACAGTGAAGAGACTCCAAAATGGCACTAGAGTGGGCAAAATTCAGAGGCATTGGTGCTTGGCACACTCCCTGCAAAAAGTCCAACAGCATTTGCAGACGGGGAACACAGTGGAGATGCGCTGGGTACGCAGGTCAGCAAATGGACTGGCAAACAGAATCGCTAATGATGGGGCCAGCAAGGAAGGATCAGAACTAGACAATATCTGGAGTAACATCATGAATGGTCAATTCAGAATAGACTGCATCCAACTAGCGACAAAAGACCGTGACGGCAGCCGAAGTATGGACAGGCACGAAGGACCCACGCAAAATCAGATTGCCCATCACTCAACCACGAGTTACAATGCAGACTCAGACCACACAGTAAATGGGGGTACGACACCAAGCTCCTATCAATAGGAATAAGTACAGGGGTTGTTCGTGGGAAAGCAGAGAAGGTAATCAGCAGGTAGCAAAGGACGAAGGGAAAAAGGTGTTACTGTGGTTAAGTATGGATACACCTCACCCAAGTACAGACACGGGGAGTGGCACAGTTGGTTGTACAACGTGCAGAGACAAGGGTTGGCGTGGGGGTTACGGTCGGGTCATCAAGAGCACACATACCGAGATAGAGAAAAAGGACCGAAAGGTACACCTCTACGGGCATACCATGATTGCTAGGACGAGCCTACAGCTGGGAAATCCCATAAGAGAAGAAGCACCAGGAATAGCTACAGACAGGAAAAGAGCAACTACAAGGGCTATCATAAAAACAAGGGAGGTGCAAATAGGAACAGGAGGAGAACCCAAGGCAAAACTACCACAAACCAGTCAAGATGGTACGAATGAAGAAAACTCACAGTAAGAGAAGCCCCCAGGGGGAAGAACCTCCGATAATCTCCCGGAGGATTACCAGGACGGAGCAAGCAGCCAGAGAAGCCAAGGGCACCTTTCATATGCAAGTAGAACCAAAGGGAAAAGTGATCATCACCAGGTGGGAGAAAGAAATCAATACTAAATGCAAGGGTAGAGCATGGAAGGAACTGATTCAGGAAGCAGACTGGATGAGGGACCTAGGGGCCACACATCCCAGAGTAACCCTCTACCACAAAACAATGGAGGAGGCTTGGCGAACAAAGATGTTAATTGGCAAGGTGAGATCTGAACAGAAATATGCCAACCGGAAGGATAACAAGGACCACAAAAAACTTCTTACAGAGATCCTAAGTCGCCTCAGCAACCTGGAGGCTAGTACAAAATGGCTAGCTGAGGACCGGAGGGACCTGAAGGAGAAAATGGAACGAATGGTAGGCCAATTCCACCTATACTTGCGCTATGTCCACCACATGGACATCATGCCAACGGACCAGAGTGGAGCCCCAGCCTGTATCAAAAAGACGCGTACGGTGGTCTAGAGGGATGAGAACAAGGAAAGAAAGGATGAAGGCAAAAAACATCTCATCATCCTGGACTAGCGTCGGTTCAGCCATTGGTCAAGTCAAGTTGCTCAGCGTACGTGAAACCTCCTTTTTATATGACTACGTCTTTTATAAATATGCTTTGTTTAGCTTTTCACAACTAGATATAGTAGGACTCGGTAGGTTTCCCAAGGTGGTGGCCCAACCTTACCCCGCTGCCATCTTAGAAAGCGCAACTCCAGAGTCCCTGATCTGGTTTTCATTTTGGCAGATCAAGGGAATCCCCCTCTCTTTGTATCATAATCTATTTCAGTAATGCAGGAACTCACACTCACTTACAAAAAGAAAAAGAAAAAAGGTTTTTTTATTGAATTTTGGTTTTTTTCAGTTTTTTTTCTCATTTTTTTTCTTTTTTTTTCTAAGTTTGAAGGCGTTTTTTTCTTCATTTTTTTAACAAAAAAAACTTATTTTTGTTTTAAATTATTGTTTTCAATGTTTTTTTGGGCTATAATTTTTTTTTTTTACGTTTTTTTTTAATTTTTTCTCATTTTTTATTACTTTATATATATACATATTAATTTTATGGTTTTTTTTCCTCTTTAATTTTTTAGGTTTTTCTTCAATGATTTTTTTTAATATAAATTTGTTTTTAAATTTTATTTTATTTTTTTTAATTTCTATTTTTTTTTTGTTTTCTTTATTTAGTTTTTAATTGATCCAAAAAAAATGAATTATATATTTTTGGTAAATATTTTTAAATAGTGTTATTGAACTACAATTATTTTCTATGTACTGAAGTAAAGGTAAAACAATGTGTTAAAAATGATATTTTCACTATATTTAAAAAGTATGGAACCATAACTTAATTAAAGACACATATTACATGAAAAATCTTAATTTAAAAAAAAAATGGTGTACAACATTTTTAACATTGGATTGAGCATGGAAATATGATTAAAAACACCACTGAATATATATATATATATGAAAAAACATTGTTGAGAAAAAAATAAAAAATAAAAAATTTGAACAATTTAAAAATAAATGAAAAAACGTGGAAATCTTATGTATCAGAAAATTTAAAATATCAAAAAACCACCTAAAAAGGGAGGGGGGTGCTATCGGTAGCACCATTTTTAAAAACGGGGTAAAAAACTTGACCCCCCAAAAAATGAGAACTTTGTAGAGTTCTCGTTAAGTTGGTAACTATGTTAACTCATTAAATTTGGATCCTTTGCTATCGGGTGCCCTTGATCTGTGTGTCCACAATATGATCATTGGATTCCTGCTGCATGTAGTCAGGGTTGAGCTATGTTGGTGTCAATTGCTCTACTATCTCTGAGGTGTCAAATAATGGTGGGAAATATGGTTGAAGGAGAGCCATGTTGAAGACTAGGTGTAGGCCAAGGAAAGAGGGAATGTTGAATGCAAAATCATTTTCACCCACAGCATTGGTGATGGTGTATGGTCCATACCAGAGTGGGAGAAGCTTCCAATGGGGCCCTGTAAGGTGTCCTTTCTACAAGTGCAACCAAACTTTGTCGCACACTTGAAACTTATGTGGCACCTGGTGTTGATCATGGCATTGCTTGTACTTGGCATTGGACTTCTATAAAATATCTTGAACCTATTGGCGGATGTGTTGGATCTACTCAATGAACCGGGTGGCTTTGTCAGCTTCCGGTGGAGTAGGGGCCAAGTTGGTCAAGGTGGTCTCCAGGGGTAGTGCAACATCCATGGGGCCCAATGGTTTGAATCCCAACCCCAACTGAAAGGGGTTGTGGCCAGTTGAGCTATCTAGGGCTCGGTTGTAGCTATGTTGGACATAGGGAAGACTCTCATCCCATGTGCGGGGGTACTTGGAATTGTACATGCGCAAGATATGTACGATCATCTGATTGATGACCTTAGTTTGGCCATCTGTCTGGGGGTGAAAGGCAGTGGATTTTGTGAGCTTGGTATCCAGCAGTGACCAGAGGCTCGACCAGAATGTGTTGAGGAACCGACTATCCTGATCTGAGATAATGGTTTGTGGGATCCCAAAGTGTACCCAAACACGTTCAAAGAAGAGCTTGGCAGTGGCCTCTACAGTGATGTTCTTCTTGTAGGCGGTGAGAATCGTCATCTTGGAAAAGCGATCAACAACCACAAAAACACAGTCATTTCCCTCTTGGTGAATGGGAGGCCTGACATGTATTCCATTGAGATGGATTCCCACGGCTTGTAAGGAGTAGGAAGAGGGGTGTACAGGCCCTAATTCTTAGTGGTCGGTTTCACAATAGCACAGGTGGTGCAAGACCCGATATACTTGTCGACATCTTGTCGAAGTTCAGGCCAGTAGAAATGTTTCTGCAGCACTACCATTGAATTTTTTATGCCAAAGTGTCCTTCCACCAGACTGTAGTGAGCTTCCCAAATCATCTTCACGCGCTCACTTGATGTAACGCAGAGATGGCCCAAACGGAACAGCATCACATCCTGAAGATGAAAATTAGCGACCACTGAGTTTTCTCCCAACATTTGGTAGGTGGTGGAGAAGTCAGGGTCTATCTCATAGAGGTGGGGCCATCCGGAGGTCTCATAGTCGCAAGATTCTAGCACCATGGTGAGTGCCATGACTAGAGGTCCGCTGAGGAAATCAACAACTCGGTTGGTACTTCCTATTTTATACTTGATGTTGAGGTGGAACTGTTGTAAGTATGTGGACCACTTCTGATGGCGGTCATTCTGTAATTTTCCTTGGGTCTACATGAACTGTAGTGGCTTGTGATCAGTGTGGATGACTGTCTCCTTCCCCAGAATGTAATGTCTCCACTGGCAGAAGGCTTGCACAATGGAGTACATTTCTTTATTGTAAGTAGGGTACTTATGGACAACATCTGATAGTGTATCACTATGATATGCAACGGGGTGGCCATGTTGAGTGAGAATGGTGCCCACGGCATAGTCTGAAGCATTTGTCTTGATCTCAAAGGGATGTTGCAGGTCCGGTAATGAAAGTATTGGGGATGAGCACAAATGTTGCTTCAATTCGTCGAAGGCTTGTTTTTGGGACAGGCCCCACAAAAAATTTTCCTTACCGCCACATCTGGTTACTTGGCTGAGGGCCCATGCAATATGAGAGAATCCCAACACGAACCTGCGATAGAAATTGGTGAGGCCCAAGAAGCTTTGAAGCTCAGTGAGTGTGGTTGGGGATGTCCAATCACGGATGACCTGGATCTTGGCTGGATCCACATGCACACCATGTTGATCAATGATGTAGCCTAAGTAATAGACCATGTCTATGTTGAAGGAGCATTTTTCCAAGTTTGCATATAGTTTGTGTTGTCGCAGGGTGTGCAGAACCTGTTGAATATGCTGCAAGTGTTCCACCCAAGCCTTGTTGTAGATGAGGATGTCATCAAGATACACCACTACAAAAGTACTGGTGAAAGGTCGCAGGATATCATCCATCATCCTCATAAAAGTTGTTGGAGCATTTGTCAAACCAAAGGGCATGACCAACTATTCAAAAAGACCTTCTTTTGACTTGAAGGCAGTCTTCCATACATCTGTCTGTTCTATTGGGACCTCGTGGTAGCCAAACTTTAGATCAATATTACTGAAGTATTTGGCCCCCGTGAGTTGATCAAGGAGGTTGTCGATTTGGGGAATTGGGTACCGGTTCCGGACTATGATTTTGTTCAGGGCCCGGTAATCAATGCAGAATCACCAAGTCCCATCTTTCTTCTGCACCAGTACGATTGGGCTCCCACAAGGCGATGAGATGGGATGGATGTGCCCCTTCTAGAGCAGTTCTTGGATCTGCCTCTTAATCTCCTCGTTTTCTAATAGAGAGTGACGATAGACCGGCCCATTGGGTAGCGGTGTGCCTGGGGTCATATCGATGGGATGCTTCACCTGGCAGTGCAGAGGTACCCCGGTAGGAGAGGAGAAGATATTTGAATATCCTTCCACAACCTTATCCACTTGCTTCTATTGTGTGTAAATATCGGTCATGGAGGCCCTAGATGTGGTTGTAATCTTTTGCTTACTTTGAGAGAAAATCACAAAGAAGACAAATTTCCCAGTCTGAGAGATGACCTTCCTACATTGCTTGGCAGAGATCAAGGAAATAGCACTAGGAGGGACTGCCTCGGGTATCCTATACAATTTCCTGTTCAAAGTAATAATAACACTACGAGGCCTAAACTCATATACATCATGGTGTTTCCATAAATAAGGTTGGACCAAAATAACATTACAAACTTCGAGAGGAGCAACATCGCACAATACCTCGTCTTTGAAGGGCTTGATGGCGTACGACAGTCGACACTGTTGGATAACACGAAGATCGCTTCCTTGGCGGAGCCATCCAATGGTGTAGAGATGTGTGTGAGGTGTTGTTGGTAGGGCTAGCCGCTTGATGACCTATGATAAGATGAGGTTCTTCTGGCTACCACTATCAACGATGAAGTGCAGCGGGGTGCCTTTTACCCACATATGCGAATGGAAAAGGCGCTCGCCTTCTTCTGGCTCATCTGGTTCACTAGGATGAAGCTTAGTGGTAGAAACAGTGGCACTGGGTTATGCATCAATTATCCGTCTTCCCCTTTATGGTTCTAACTCAGATTCAGAACCCACATATGATTCAGAGGCTTTCACTTCGGCCACCAATGACTTCTTTGAGCGGCAATCGACAGTGTTATGTCAAGGGCTCTTATGGAAATCGCACCACTTCCCGGTATCCTTCTTTGTCTTTCTGGTGTCCTTCTTTTCTTGCGGCTTGGACTGGTTGTCTTGATACTGTCCATCTTTGCTTTGTCCTTTGTTCTGTAGGTTAGGCCGCCCTTTCCTAGTTTTTGTTGCAAGGGGTTCCCAGGCCCAAATTGTTGTGTCTTTTGTTTGAGCTTATGCTCGATTTTCACGGCATATCGATAGGCCGCGCCCAATGACGTATGTCTAGAAATTCCATTTCGGTCTAGATGTATCTATGCAAAGCACCGCAATACTTAAGCACCAGATGTCTCTCTGAATATTTTATACCCAACTTGGTGCGCAGGGTATGGAAGATATTTGTGAAATCTGGCACTACTTAGTCTCTTTCTTGTCGTAGTGTGGTCCATTTGGTATATAAGTCATCATGATTTCCGACATGGAAGTATTGTTGCTTAATACCATCCCTGAAGGATTCCTAGGTGGTTGCGACTGTAAATAATGAGGGTTTATCTGTTTCCTTTTGCTCACAGAAAGTTTCCCACCAATCTTTGACATAGGGAATGGCGTTGAGGAGCGCAAAAGTAATTTTTTCTCTATTTGAAAAGTTATGGACAGAAAAATAACCTTCTAGTAGATTCAATTACTTGTCTACAACATCTGTGTCTATCTGACCTTCAAATATAGAAAAATCAAAGTTGATTTGTACCTTGAAGGGGGCGACGTCTACACTCAAGGAAGATGCGTCACCTGTTGGTAGTCACCAAAGGATTTGCGCGAAACTATCCATCATCTTGTTCCTCTATTGCATGAGGGAATCCTCAAGCAACATTTTGAAAGGATCCCATGTCCCGTCATATTGTTTTTCTCCTTCCATGAGAGGTCGTTTGGGTGTGCGATAGATTTTGTCCTCAAGAGAAACAAGCTTGAGACCCAATTCTTTGTACCCTGACCTCATTGGGGACATGCATTAAGACAACAAGGAGCAGACCGCTCTGATACCACTAATTCAGATTTTATGAGCAGAATGAAATGAATACAGATTATTAAAAGATGCTTAACACAGAAAAAAAGAGATACAGTAAAATTGGTTTTCTATTCAATAAGGAAATAAGTTGAAACTGTAAAATGCAACAGAGAACAAGCTTGTTGAAATGGTGGCGGCTTATCTCTGAGAAGAGATGTGGTGGTCGCACTCATTTGCAAGAATATGATTAGAATGAGGCTCTGAAGGTCTTTTTTACAATTAAAAAGAATGTCAAAAACCCTAGACATCCAAAAACCTAACACTAGGAAATGAAGCGTCAAAATCCATGTGGGCCCTGATTGGGTAAGTTAGTACATCAACTTCCCGGGGTCATAACTTTTGCATATGATCTCCATTTTAGGCGCAATATATCCCATTGGAAAGGTCCATCCAAGGAATACACATTTTGTTTCTATATATCAAAGGTTAATTTTTACTGTGGTGAGCCCTAAAAACGATGTTTAAGGCCTCAAAACAGCGACACAAGTTAGGGACCCGAAAACTAGGAAAAAAACTGCCAAATCGGAAAATTGCCAAAATGAAGTAGTCGGAATAGGTCGAAGGCCACCGACATCCATCTGGATCATACGTGTTCTATCTAGAGTTAGGTCAATATAGTTGACGCTCCAAGATAGTCCATCAGAGGAAGGATAGGGATGGAGGATGGAAGTAGGTTAGGGAGAAAGGATGAATCTTTGTCAGTAAATTCCAAGATACAGAACCTACAGAACTTCATGTTTCAATTAATATATGCAATAAACCTCAATGAAAGGTCGTCATAAGAATCTTTGGCTTAAAATTACCACTGCAAGGCAAACTTTACCAGCAATCAAAGTCTTGAGGGCATGATAATGGGACCTTAACATACGGTGCTGCCCCACAGTCTGATTGTTATCACTGCATGAAGTAGCATCTTCTTTCTCTCTCGAGGGATTACTGAGGGCTTGTTGTGATCCTTTGCCCCCGCGAGAGGAATTTTGCAGTGCCTGACTCAATGTTTCTTCCGCTTTGACTGTATCTCGGGTACCAAGCCTTCTACCCATCCTTTCTATCACCTGATCTAGCTCACGTGTTTGAAATACAAAGTCAGAAAATTCCCGTGTAAATATTGAAAATAAACTAAACCTTGGTTTGTCGCATAGAATTTACTGTCATGTAAGACACGAACATATACAACCAATTTCAAAGAAACACGGATTGAGATTAATTGGGGGAGCTAGGTCTTTAGTCAAAAATTGTATTTCTAGAAAATTCCCTTTTGGTGTAAGGGTTGTCACGCTATCATCCGTTTAGTAGAAGAGTGTAATTACCCTAAGAGGTTTACAAGCAAAAAACAAAAGATATGGGTGAAGAAATCAAAAGTCAATTATAGAAGAGGAGGCCTATTCAAGGGAGATTAATTGGATATCTATTGCAAGGCTACAGGTATGGAGTTTAATTTGAGAGGAAGTCTACTATTTTGTGCAATGAGAAAAGGGAGGGAGACAAAGCCCAAATTGTAAATATGTTTTCAATAAATGTGATAGGATTTGGATCAAAGAGTAAAGTACATAAGGTTCATTCTAAAACCTAATGATTATAAATATAAGGATTGGATACGGCTGTATAACGAAATTGAAGCAAGAATCTCACTATGGTGCAACAAATGGTTGTCAAGGGGGGGAGATTAGTTTGATAAAGGCTATGTTGGAAATCATCTCAGGGTATTGAACGACCATTGCTCATATTCCTAAAGGCATTCTAACTAAAATCAAGAAAATATGTTTTAGTTTCCTTTGGCCATGAAAGAGGGAAATGGAAAGAATACCTTTAGTGAAATGGTCCAAAATTGCTAATCTGAAAGAAGTTGGAGGATGGAGTTTGAAAAAT
>JASDQU010712131.1:11365-21772 GCA_032191745.1 Picea mariana | reverse complement strand
ATTTAGAGTTGGCAGCTATAATGCTAGCTCTGAAACTTTGGAGGCACTATCTTGTGGGGCAAAACTTTGAGCTCAAAACATACCATCAAATTTTAAAACATCTCTTCACTCAAAGGGATTTGAATGCCAGGAAAAGGCGATGGAGTGAGTTTATGAGTGAGTACAATTTTGGTATTTCATACATCAAAGGAAAGGAAAATGTGGTCGCAGATGCCTTGATTAGGAGACCACGTGTCTTCTCCTTGGTACCCTTAAAGGTCAATCTGAGGGAACGTGTGTTGACGCAACTCCAAGGAGACAGTTGGTATTTAGAGCTTACTTCAAACCTCCAGAGTGGGAGGAAATTAGATCCAAAGTATGAAGGATATACTCTAGAAGCAGACAGACTATTGAGATATCGGGGAAGGATGTACATCCCTGAAGATGGGGATATTCAAAACATCATACTGAAGGAAGCACATAGAGAACTTTATTGTGTGCATCTGGGTGTGAAGAAGATGTACGCAGACATGAGGAATCTTTTCTTCTGGGTAAGCATGAAGCACGATGTAGTCCATTTTGTCGCCAAGTGCCTAGAGTTTCAACAAGTGAAAGCCGACCACCATCACCTGGCAGGCCTCCTACAACCACATGATGTTCCTATGTCCAAGTGGGAAGTCATCTCTATGGATTTTTTTGTGGGGTTGCCGCTCACATCTCATAGACACAATTCCATTCTTGTGATAGTTGATAAGTTAACCAGGAGTGCTCATTTTATTTTGGTTAGAGACACTTACGATGTAACTAATGTGGCACATGTGTTTGTAAGTGAGGTCATTCGTTTTCATGGGATACCTAAGAAGATCATTTCAGATAGGGACTCAAGATTCACCTCTAAGTTTTGGACAAGTTTGCAGTCAGCATTGGGGACTCAGTTGAACTTAAGCATAGCTTATCATCCTGAAACAGATGAGCAAACTGAGAGAGTAAATCAAGTCATGGAAGACATGCTTAGGATGTATGTCATGGATAATCAAACCCATTGGGAGAAGTACCTACCTTTGGTAGAGTTTTCCTACAATAACAGTTTTCATAGCTCCATCGGAATGCCACCCTACGAAGCTTTGTATGGAAGGCCATGAATAAAGCCATTGAGTTGGGATAGATTAGAAGACCAAGTAACAGTTGGGCCAAAATTGATTCAAGAGATGGAGGAATAGATAATTCAGATTAGGTAGAGACTAAAGGAAGCACAGGATAGGTAGAAAAGTTATGCAGATGCACACAGGACCGACCGAAGTTATAAAGTGGGAGACCAAGTTTTCATTTGTATCAGGCCTAATAAGAGTACCATACGGTTCGGGAAGGGGACAAAGTTGTCACCTCAATTTATAGGACCATTCAAAATCCAAGAGAAAATTGGACCCGTTGCCTATCATCTTGTACTGCCACCCCACTTGCATAAAACTCATAATGTTTTTCATGTATCTGTTTTATGTCATTATGTTGCTGATGAATCACATAAACTAAATTGGAAGGAACTGTAGGTATCAGACACGGGAACTCTCACAGTAGAACCGTTACACATATTGGACTGTAGATTCAAATAGCTCAGGAACCGTCTAGTAGACCAAGTTAAGCTCTAGTGGGACAAGTATAGTCCGGGATCTACTACTTGGGAAGACGCCGATATTATCCCTCACTTTTTTGACCACCTCGAGAATATGTTTCTCGAAGGTTGGGTGTATGTAACACCACCTACAGCCAGGATTACCTGAGGCCTAAACACCTTTATTTTCTATTCACAAGTGAAACTATTAAATGATACACTTGAACTTTTAAGACGTATGAATCTTTATGAATGTTTAATTGTTATTGATGATGATGGATATGATGCGATCTACTATGTGAATGTAAATTCTATGAATGTCTAATTGTTATTGATGATGATGAATATGATGCGACATATTGTGTGAATGAGAGTCCTATGAAGGTTGAAATGCTATTAGAATGATGTTGGATATGATGCAATCTATTATGTAAATGATAATTCTATGAATGGGTAACATTAATTGAATTATGGGATATTATAAGATCTATTTCTAACTTGAAAAATTTGATGTTAAAGTTGTTGGTATGCGGATACCGAATTGAAATTATGGTTGTATGCAATTACATGATGATAATGCATAGAAATGTATGAGTTTGTGTTGCGGACTAATCTGCAAGTTATGGGCTATGAAATAGTCGAGGGAAAATGATGATGAAAGTAGATGTCATGACCACTGGCCGAGAAACAATATGGTATGAATCTTTGCATGTGAAATTATATTGGTTTGGATGCATTGCTATGATATGTGGATCAGTGCAAGATTTCAGGTGGTGAGACTGCACAAAACTGAATAGACGATGACAAAAATCCCAGCAACATGGTTCCACTATATATTCCATTGTAGGGTGTGGACCCTAGTCCTGTTAGGAGGGGTGGAGGCATTTCCCACCATGTATCCTCTAAAACTTGAAGTCATGGGAGGAGGATGTTATTTCACACTCCCCTAGATGTGTGATGATGACTGTCAGTTGCCTGCTGGGGAAGCTTGGTCAAGATAGTGACACTTTCGCTTACGGGTTCTATTTGGAGTTAGGTCAATATAGTTGACACTCCAAGATAGTCCATCAGAGGAAGGATAGGAATGGAAGATGGAAGTAAGTTAGGGAGGAAGGATGAGTAGAAATAGTTGAGAGTGTATGGAGATTTTTCTTATGTTGGAACTTATTGTTTTCCTTCTGAAAAGAAAATACATATATATATGAATATTCATAATTATGTAACTAAACTACAATTGTCTAAATAACATTGTTGAGCTAGATAATTGTAATTAAAAGATTTCACAAACATTTGATCGGTTTATTTTCTTTTATAAAATGAATAGTCTTGTTAAATGGATTGGATGCATATGGAAATTACTATAGAGATGATAGTTATTGATATTAGTACATGAACGAGACTTGTATGTACTAGCTACACATGCATTTCTTGCACATGTACACTAGTAGGTATGAGTTTCTTGGCTTACTTACTAATAGTGTCGGTTATTTGTTAGGAGTGTGTGAACCATGTTTCTTTTCCCTTGTATCATAAAATACTTTAACTTTGGGACGAAGTTTCCTGAAGGGTGGGTGTATGTAACAACCCTAGTTAAATAGTTCCTTAAGGTTTATCAAGTATAGTTAATTAAATAATTAACTGTTCTAATGTGTATTAGTTAAGTAATGATTAATTATTAATAATATTATTTATTTATTTATTTACTATTTAATATATGTTGATTAATTAATTAATTGATTACTTAACACATTTAATGTTTGGGGTAACAAATTAAAGGCTTAATAACTTTTAATTTATTATTAGAAAACTTTACGTAAGAAGTGAAAGGGTATTGAATGGAGGGATAAGGTATTAAATGGAGGGATAGGGTATTAAATGGAGGGATAAGATGGGTGGCATTAAATGAAGGAGGAGGCAGTGAATGGGAAGGAGGATATGAGGGGGAAGAGGCATTCAGGAGAGGGACTTATGGAATTTTGGGGTAAAGGGAGAATTTTGAGAGTAGGGACTATATTTTGTTGTCTGTGATATTGTTATGGTTTGGATTTTGGGTGGACTATTACAAGGGTGCACCAGGTTGTTGGGATTTTTGGGCTCGGGGGGGGCTAGGAATCCTCAAGGAATCCTGGAGCTAGGGAGCCAGACAGGCTCTATTCCTAGCTGGCAGGGAGGAAGATTCAGTTTTGGGCAGGGTTTGGGCAGAGTTTGGGCAGAGCAGCAACGAGGACATACAAAGTTTGGAGAACTAACATCATACAGAGGTATGTATTTTCATATATTTTCATGATTATGGGATGTTTATGTGATTTATTTTCATGTTGTTAATACATTTAATTTCTGCTGAATAAATTATGGTTAAATACTGAAGATTGAATTGTACAGGATAACATTTAGTTACTCTCTATTTTTTTAACTTGTGTTTTATAAGGCTCTGTGGGGACAAAGACCTTACACCAGTATGTACGGGTTACTCGGAAAGGCCAAAGGCATAAGGAAAGAATGCCACATCCTGAGAATGTGGTTGAGTTGGAGGATGTTACCACCTCGGACACAAAATCAATTAGCCCAGCACAGGTTGAGGAAGAAATGCCGATAACGTAACAAGGAGAAATAAGATAGAGCTTTGGGGCTCGGAATGGTATTTCAAACCCTAACCCGAAGACGCCTACAAATCCCAATGAAACAAAGGGACCATGATAGTCCCATGAACACGAGGAAGTGTTGGTCGAATATCTCAGTGACCAACAAAATATGAAAGGGAAGAAGAGGGCGTAGATGCAACATACCCAAGCCCATCTACTGTGGGATAGAAAATAAAGGATCCAGATGCCATGGGTGTTACACTCCTATATCTCCCAGATGCAGTGATTACTGTGGATGATATGTTGGGGAAGGTACCAAAACTTATCTACATAGACCATGATGTGCTCGATGTGGATAAAATCGTAGATTTGGCTGAGGATGCTTATTTGATAAACACAGGGGAAGTTGGACCCCTCGAAAAACCCATACTAGAGCCCGCGTAGTGGATAATGAGGCTCTATAACTCAGGCATCGTGAACCTACTGGACATACCACATTTTGGGCATGGTAAGAATGTCGAACTCTCTGTGAAACAACTAGTCACCAACATACATGGAGGCATCCTTTGGATGGACAGGCTGGTACAAATATATGTGGCACAAATTTCTAAAATTACAAGACTCCCTATAATTTGTGCGCAACTAGAATAATATTTGGATAACAAGGCGCACGAGAAAGAAATCGCAAAGTTGGTTAAAGAGAAATTCGACACTACTCAAGGGAATAGGGGAATTGTCATCAAAGATACCATTGACAATGCGACAATGTTATCCAACAATATTATGGATTTTAAATTATTGAGGAAGTGTCACAAACAGGAAGAGACAATAGGCGTTATTGCAGCATACACACAGTACGCAAAAGGGGTAATGTTCAGTTGGGCACCATACCTACTGAACCAATTTTTGATGGACTGTAGAGACACGTGAGACACTGGAACTGAGTTCCATTACTCCTGGATAATCATTTTGATAGAATTGGTAGGATGGAAGGAGCCCAAATTCTCATCATTCTTGGATATAATGGGGAAATTTTATGCGGCCAGGTATGAGTCCCTCTGGCAGGCTAAGGATAACAAGAGACAACAAGAAAATAATGCATTTTTTGCAATGTTGTTGGAAGACATAAAGTAGCGCATAGCTAATGTGTGGCACATACCTATGGATTTAGTCAAGGAGACAGAGGGGATAGCCAATTTCAAGGTATCTAGGCACCATATGTGGATCCAAGCCACAAGGGATCCAAAGAAGGCATGGTTAGAGTACTACGTCACTGTAACACCCTTTTCACTCGGCTACCAAGGTTACTATAACATCTCTTGGTAGATAACCCAGAATAACTGTAGCGCACCTTGGCTCTCGTGTAGGTGTTACTACGTGGAATAACACATACTCATTCATAATTAATCGCATGCATTTAAGCAAAGAAATACATTTAAGCTCAGAGTAAGCATACGAATCATTTTTAACATAAATAATCCATGGCAAATACATTAATCCAAATGCACAGCAGAATGCATGATAATTATAATACACAGAGTTACAAAACATAATTAAATCATCATCTGGTACTTATCTGTAAAACAGTGGTAGAATCCACCAACCAAGTGCAGGCCTTCCATGAACCTCCCATCCTTAGACCGCACTACTCATCAAATCAGCAGTGAGTCACCCTCGAGCTGGGACTAAGCTCCACCCCTAGCCAAGGAATCCTAGGCTACGCTGAGGTTACAGGGAAAACAACACACAACCACAAGGAAGGGATTCTCTCCCAGGAACCTCCCATGCTCACTGCCCACAGACCCTCCTTCCCCACATGCCTGTTCCACCCCAGGAGAATACACCTTCTCTATCACCTGGACAGTCCTTCGGCTGCTAATCTCCCTTACCTTGGGTTACAGGAACGGGACGGACCAGAAGTCTCCGGGCTCTATGGCAGCTACAAGGTTCCTTCCAGGAGTTCTCTCCTTCCTCTGTGCACTCTCTCACCTATAGGGAGTCACTCACAGGCCAACTAGCCACACACACAGTCCAGTACTGTGTAGCCTCAACAATCCCACGGGGAAAACAGACACAGGCTCAATCGCCACTAGTTTAGCAATCACAGAATGGTCTCACGGTCATAGCTTCGGAATAGGGAATGCTCACACAGGTTTTCTCAGGGCCAGACACAGCCTTCTCAAATCGCAAGGATGCTCCAATGCTCTCTACAGGAGTCAGGTTGGTCGTACTATCCCGGCTCCGTACACATTCCGACAATCGGGTAGAATGGAGGAGGAACCCTTCTCACGGCTCACCCTGGCCGTTTATTCTCATGTGTCAGGGTTGACACTTGTCAACCATGGAACTGCATGCGTTCCACCAGCACGCATCACCCTTGTACGTCCTCTCTTGCTAAAACTTAGGATAAAACATAAATGCACATGTCTCTTTGAGATAATATTAAAATATTATTCTCAAGCTTAAGACCCCTAGGCTTAGCCCCCAGACTCAGCACTTAGCCCCTTTCCCACCTTCCAGCCCCTAATTCCTTGCCCCCTCTATGGATGCTCAGTCCCCCTTCACTCATTCATCGTGGTCAGTCTGCACCTGTCGATGTTTATATTTTATTAATTGTTCTGCATGATTACATATACAACAACAGGCTCCTGGCCTTCAACACTTAGGCTCCCAAGCCTAACAAACACATAAGCCTCCAGCTTATAAGAACTTGGCTCACCAGCCTATAAAACATAATTACAATTTCTTTCAGAACATGGTTTGCAACGGGGCTCGGCCTTGGGGACACTACAGTCACCAAAGAGGAAGTGGACTGGATACTTAAAGATTGACTTGCATAGTGGCAGCGGCCAGTAATAAGATCAGCAACAAGGATAGTCATGCTGCAATCCTCTAGGCCTAAGGACAAGGTTGAAGTAGTATCTTTAGCAAGAACAAGTAGCCCAACCACTAATACTAGAACGAATACAGTACAAAATCATCCAACCAAGAGCAGCGTAGTACCGAAACATCCAAGGAGAAATGTAACAATAGTCAGGACATGAAGCCAACCATAGACTGGGAAGAAGGATACTTCACAGGCTAGAGAATAAAGAACCTAGAGCACAACAAGTGGGGAGAAACCCTCACATACAGTAAGGAATACCGCGTAGGAAAAATAGGTGAGAAAAAAAAGTAAATATGACACAGAGGACCTAGACATCATTCCGACAAAGGATGATGTGGAGCTAGTCACGGACAAGGTCCAAGACATGGGTGAAGAAGTGGTATGAATAAGAGAGGTGTAGCAGGAATAAATCATGACCAAGCTCATAGAGGTCCATGAGAACATACAACAACTACGGATCCAAGTAGTACCATGGGCCATAGCGCAACAACAGGAAAAGACATATCAGCCACTTGCACCAAAAGAAGGAAAGGAGACCATGTAGTTCATAGTCCAGGGTAGGGATACATTTATGGTAACGCATCAAATGATCAGATTCAATCAGGAGACTCTGTAGAAACCCCTAGAGGAGGTGGAACAAGTGGAAATTTTCATGGCACAAATACCCACCAAGGAACTATAGGGAATCTAGGCCAATGTCATGCAAGAAGTACAGTTCAAGGCCTACGCAAATGCAACAAACTTGGAGGTGGGTAGAGGAGTCGATGAAATGATTCAAATCACATGTGACCAACTGACCGTGTAGAAAGAGGAGGATAAAGAATGTGCATATAAATTAGTACAAGTATTGACAGTGTCTTACAATCACATCCCAGACAGTGCACAAGCACTGGAGAGAAGCGTAGAGGAGAAGATAAACCCAATCTCACAGACAATTGACCAATACAAGAAAGAGATTGAGGATCTCAAGGAAAGGTTCAACCCTAAGAGTCCTCCCGAGGTCCAAGAAAAGAGAGAAAAATAATATGCAGTCCAAATAGTTGAGATGGAGAAAGAATCAAGGGTTGTAGAAGAACTGTTCGACAGAGCCGTGTAGATATGGACTATCATGGAAGAATACGAGAAGGTCCAATAATGGGACCAAGAACAGGAGACAATCAATGCTTCCATGCCAGATCTAAAACCAAGGCAGAAAAAAATGAGCATCACAGAGTGCTTGAAGGGAACTCAAGACATGAAGAAGTTGTAGACAGATTTGAAAACCACGTAAACAAACAAGCAAGAAAGACTAGCCGAATTGGAACCCCTCCAAGAACAAGAAGTGCAGATGATTGCACAGTTGGAGGAAGAAAATAAAATTATGGCACATGCACAAGTAGAGAGCAAAACATTGATCTAGGAGGAGATAATAGCGCAATTATTGGAGGCGCTAACATGAAAAGTTGTGAGGGCAAGGAAAAAGGAAGGGAACTAGCAGACAACTTTCATAGTTTGGAGATAGCAGTAGAAAGATCACACACTACTTGAGTGTCTTGGGATGAGCCACATGTCAGTGTTGGGGGCCTATTGGGTGCATGCCTATTTTAAGAAGGAAGGCTATTTTGGGTGCATGCATAATTTTAGAGAAAAGGTCTATTTTGGGAAGGACCTAATTTTGGAACGCGCACAATCAATGGAAAGAAAGAAGCATGCAGAAAAAGAAGGAAAATCAGCATGCAAAGAGGGAAAGCAATGTGGTGCATAGGAAGAAAAGCCTAACTATGAAAGGGTTAGGGTTTTTGATAAATATTGTAACGGCTATAAGCCTGAAAATTAGTATAAATAAGAACCTAGGAGGTCTAGGTTAGGGGTTCGTTTGGTGGTAGTTCAACTATTGTTGTAATAAGGTTGTAAAAGAGTCAAGTAAGCTAAATTTTGAGGGTTAGATCACAGGCTGAGGAGCATGGTGTGATCTATTCCGCCTCACAGAGGTTCGTGAACCTCTTCATGGTTGTTTGATGGAAGATGTAATGTGTGCAATGCCATATTTTGCAGCAAATTGAATAAAATAGCAGAGAAGCCAAATCTTTGTGGAAGTAGCCCAAGAGGGGGTGAACCACGGTAAAACTTGTGTCCTATATGCTTTTTCTTGCATGTTTACTTTCTGTCAATGGTTATTTTATGAATGAATGATTCAATAGATGTATTAAAATGCATCCATGAGGCTAAAGATGAATGAATCCTATGAAGACTTGAATGTGTTGGAAATATCGCAATACAGATTTGTATTGATAGCATTGGCATTGACAATATTAACTATGTTTCATAATAATGATTGATATAGGGATACTAAGGCTGCATACATTTCATACATGTTGATATTATGGTAACTGTGATGACATTGACAGATGTGAAGAACGTGATGGCATATCTATGTTTTCAGAGCCATTGATGAGACCTCTACTTGTCATTGCTGGTGTCTTCCTATCCTGGTGTTCATACTAACTATCCTATTACTAACTTTACAACAAAGTTGTTTTCCGGTATATCTCTGCTTGATAAATGCTTCAAATATATTTTAGGCTCTTTAAGTACAAGGAGCCCCACATGCATTGTAAAGGTTCTTGGTATTAATCAAGTTACTACAAAGAATGCAAAAGGTGGAAAGCAGGTTAGGATGGATATCATGGAAATAGAGAATCTTTTGTTTAGGAGGAATTACAGTGGAAATGACATAAATAAGTATAAACAATTCTTTCAGGAGTTACCAAGAGGTGGAGACAAAACACAAGATGGAGTGCATTTTTTTGGAGATACAGATTGTTGCTCTGCCATGCAATTTGTTGAAGTGTGAATATGTAGTGAGTGTAATCATTCAATAGACTTGAACAAGAAAGAAGACAGAGTAGATGATTGTGATGACATAGTTGTTGTTAATATGAGCGATGTATGTGGCATACAAGAACATGAATTTGTGCAGAAGGCTATTGAAATGTATGACAAGTATCTAGATTATGTAAAGCATGCATTTCAAAATGATCAATGTATTTATAAAGGCTTTACAGGAAGCATTTTTGGTAATATGCATTGATTTATACAACTATTTAAAATATGTGCACATAGAAATAACGATATAAATAATCACACCAACTCTATGAGAGATACAAAGAGGCTTTTGTGGAATACATTCAGTGATTGGTGGTACATGCCAGTTAACCTTCTTCTAACATTTTTATTGGAGGTTTTTGTGGGTGGATCATTGTGAAAATTACAAGAACTCCAAGGCATTTAAGTGGACTTGTTATTGGAAACTGTGCTACAGGAAACATTGGAAATTTGTTTTTTCTTATCATTCTTGAAATTTGTGAATA
>JASDQU010712129.1:5253-15671 GCA_032191745.1 Picea mariana | reverse complement strand
TGGTTAAGGAAAGAACTTAAGGTTCTTAGGTCCTATTTGAATCTTCTTAACGTTAAGTGTGATTATGATTTTTGTGGTTAGTGGCTAAAATAATTATAAGGGTTAGGGGTTGTATTTCCTAGGGATTATATTGGTTATAAGGGTTAGTAGTGAGAATGCTTGGGATCAACGATAACATAGTTTATAGGTTAGGATTGATATGGTTTATATGGGTTAGAATTACAAAGGTTAAATGGGTCATGGGTTTTAGAATTTCCAGCTTGGGGGTAATATCAATAATAGTGATCAAGGGTTATAATCATTACAAATTAATGGTTAGAATGATTATCTTGACTACAGTCTTTTTTTGTTAGGGATTGGGGTTCATGAGTTATCATAGATTATAGTTTTAGGACGAGAGGTCACATTTATTTCAATTTATGTATTATAAGGGTTATACTAATTAATGTAATATGGGTGAGGGTTTGTAGAGGTTTGAGAATAGGGTTTATCGATTATAAAGGTTATAAAAGTTAAAAGTTAATGGTTATATGGGTTAGGGGTTTTGGTAGTTAAGCTTATTAGGATTTAGAGGTTAGATCAAAGTTATTTGGGTTATATAGGTTTAGAATTGTGCTCTATAGGGTTTAAGATTGGTGTTTATAGGGTTAGGTATGGATAGAATTAAGGGTTAAGTGTTAGGGATGATAAGGATTATAGTGTTATGGAGTAAAGTGGTTATATGGTTTGAGGCTTATAAGGATTAATGTTTATGAGATATATGGATTAGGTGCTTAGGGGTAATAAGTTAGGATTTGCTTGTTTGGGGTTTACATTATAGAGGTTAGTGATTAGGGGTAATAGAGGTAATAGACTAGTACTAATAATGGATAGATGTTATAGCTAATGTACACGTTCAAGGTTATAAGGGTTAAATATTAGGGTTAAATTTTCAAGGGTTTGAGGATTGGGGATTCTAAAAATTGTAGTGGTTGCCAGTCATATGTATTTGGGGAAACAAGTTATAGTGATTATAAGGGTTAGTGGCCATAGATTTTTAGGGGTTTTTGTTTATAGGGGTTAGAGGGTTACTAGGTTAATAATGGTTGTAGGTAATAGGCTTACAAATTATAGTTACAGGGGTTACATATTATAAGTGATATGAGTTATAAATTAGGGATGAAAAGGGTTGAGGGTTATAAAGGCTATGAGTTTAGGGTTCCATACATTAGTGTATATAGTTATTAGTTGGTAATCCTTATAATTGTTATGGAATATAAGGGTTAGGGATTATTTTTTATAGAGGTTAAGGATGGAACATGTGACATAACCTATAATGGTTATGGATCATATCAATTACATGTGCTAGGGATAACGGGTTATAAGAGTTCAAGGTTAGAGATTACAAGGGTTAGCAATTATATAATTTAGGGATTAAGGTTTATTGGGGACAAGGGTTACGGTACTTTCTTGATAGCGAATGACAATTAAATTGGTTATGATATAATGTTCAAGAGTTATAAATATTATGGGATTGGGCTATAGGAATTAGGTGTGAAAGATATTAGAGGGGTTAGTGGTTTTCCATTCCCCTATGGATAATATGAGGATGAATATTGGTGCTGGAAGTTAGGGGTTTTAATGACTCATGCACCCCATAGGATATTTGGTGCATTGATGATGCATGTAGGGATTGGGTTTATAGGAATTAGGGTGAGATATATTGCAGGGGTTAGTGGGTATATAGGTTATAGGGGTAAAATAAGTCTTAGGTATGACAAGAGTTTTGTTGAGAATTGAATAAAGTGGTTATAGATTTATCGTTTATCATGATTAGTAGTTAAAGGGTGGAGGGATTAGCTCTTTAGGGCTTATAGGTTAGACTTTAGGTTTTAACAATTGTATTGGTTGGGGGTTAGGTATTATAGGGATTATATATTATATACATTACTAATTATACTTAATCAAATTTAAGGATTAAGAATAAAAGGTGTTAGTATAATAGGGAATATAAGGGTTCAAGGTTACAAAGTTTAAAAATTAGGGCTTGGTAGTATGGGTTATTGTTTGTAGAATTTATAGTGGTTATAGATTATACAAGATAGGAGAAAGGGATTATAGTCATTATAGGTGTTAGGGATAATGAGTTTTATGGGTTTGGGTCTCATAGAGTTTAGGGGATAGAGGGTATATAATGGTTAGGGTAATATGTTTAGAAATTAGAATTATAGGGGTTAGGGATTTGACTTTATAATGTCATGGTTTGGACATTAAAAACTAAATGTGTTTTAGGTTATACAGGTTATGGGTTTATGGATTCATGGATAAGTCTATATAGTTATTAGTTGACGAGGCTAATATTTGTTAAGGCATATAAGGGTTAGGGATTAAGGTCACTGTGGTATGTGGGTTCATAGAGATTATGGGTTATAAAGGTTAGTTGCTAATGGTTATGGGGGTTATGGGTAAGGGGTTAATGGATTTAGGGGATACCATTATAAGGGTTAGTGGTCATACATTTAAGTGCTTATGGGTTAGAGGGATATAGGGGTTGGAGTAGTTATAGGTAATAGGTTTCAAAATTAGAATTATGTGTTAGAGATTAGGGTTATAAGGGTTATGCTTGGACATTATGGATTAATAGTAGTGAGGGTTTATAGGGGTTTGAGAATAGGGTTTATCCATTATAAATGTTACAAGAGTTAAAGGTTAATGAATATATGAGTTAGGGGTTATGGTAGTTAAGCTCATTAGGAGTTACAAGTCAGAAAAAGGTTACCTTGGTTTAGAATTGTGCTTTATAGGGATTAGGGGTTAATGTTTATAGGGGTTAGGTATGGCGAGAATTAAGGGTTAGGTGTTAGGGATGATAAGGGTTATAGTGTTATGGAGTACAGTGGTTATATGGTTTGAGTATTATAAGGATTAATGCTTGTGAAATGTAGGTATTAGGTGCTTAAGGTTAATAAGTTAGGCTTTAGCTTTTTATATATTATATAATAAAAAATAAAAAAAACACTATATATTATATAATAGATATTAATTATATATTAAATAAATTAAAAAATAATAATAATAAAACATTATTAAAAAAAAAAAACAAATTTCAAAACTCATAGCCCATTCCATTCACCCCCGTGCCCATTCCATTCACGACTACAAAAACCACAGAGAGCATCCAAAGTAACCCACACCCATTCCATTCACGCCAGCAACCACAGAGAGCAGCCATTAAACCCCGTGCAAGAGTGGAGACAACAACCCTAGGTGCACGAGAGCAGCCATAGCCGGAAAAATCCCACATGTAGGAGTGGAGACATTCACAGAGGCAAAGAAATGTACCCTATCCAGTGCCCAAAACCGTGCAGGAGTGGAGATATTCATGGTTGGGTCGCAACTTACATTTGGACATCGACGAAGGTAGAGGAGCCCCATCCATCCAAACTCTAAAAATGGTAATGGCTTTGATCCTTGGAAATGGATATCAAAATTCCTCAAATGTAGTCTTTGTGTATTGAAACCCCTCCTTATAGTCTTGCATGTTTGAAACTTCATGATTCACAAAACATTTTTCCCTAAGCCTCTCATCGTGATGTAAGTAATTGTTGTGGAGGTAGATCACTAGAAAATTGCTGGTGCAAAACGTTTTAGATTTATTTTATTGGGTGCAGATCATGGAATGTTGGGCATATTAGAGGGTGTGATATCAATCACTATAACCTTAAATTGTATGCCAAAACACTATGTTGAACCACCATAAACCACTATTCCAAGTGTTGGATAAGGATTGCCACAATATTCCACAGATAACAAACATGAATGTTTTAGTTTGATACATATGATAAATAAGAAGGATCTCAAATGATGATGGAACGCAAGCCAACATGAGGTAAAAAACCAGATCTAATAGTAGCTACTATAAACCATTATTTTCAGGAATGGAATGAAAACACCTAGAAAAAAATAGATCTACATGCAACGAATTCATTGTTCTTGTTTGAATACTCATTGTATGGATACAAATTCCAATAGTAGGAGGAGGTAAACATTATTCCACTCTCTCATTAACATTCAAATGACCATTTTTTCTTCACAAGGAGAATATCTAATTCTCAATCAGATCTCATTCTCAACATTTATACACATATCTACTAGGTATACAAAATATCAATATCAAAACTACATATTTACTAAATTTCCATATTAACATAATAATTTATTGGTGCAAATATATAGCAAGGGTGAGAATATCCACAAAAATTTTGGTTGTGTAAAAGAAATAGACAAAAAAGGATTAGAAAACAAGAAACCTTAGTTTTATATGAAGCAAATATCTCTAGATATATGTTATTCAGTAATGGAAAAGGCTCACATGGTGCATGGTCATACGTGCCTAGAGGTAGTGTTCATGCTACCTTCAATTGTCAAAGGATCTTTGAATTGATGGAACTTTACAATGTCGATGACTTAGAACTTGATTCCTCCATACCCACTATGGAAGTCTCTCACAGTGAGTTATCGAACAAGAATATTAAGTCTTTGTGCACCAATTACCCTTGTTCTTTGTGCGACACTTATGGCCATTATTCTCACCATTTCCTTGTATACCATGGTATTAGGATTCCTTTCACATTATCCATCAATTCAATATCATCCATATAGAAGACTTTTCCCTCACCTAGGATCCATCTTCCTTAACCAATTCTCAACCCACCATTGCAATTGGTCCCCTTCAATGCATACTAGTGAGAATACCATGAATATTCTCTACCTATCAAGTTCCTTGGGATCGAATATATTTGATAAAAACCCATTCTCTACATGCATAAATGATAGTATCCTTATCATCCACAACTGCCCATCATACTAAGAAGTTAATCAAGTGTCATCTCTTCTTTCATACATTTATGTTGTAGGTTGCCCTGTTGGGTCCCTTGAACCAACTATTTGTACAATATTCTTTGACGCATTTCTATTAGGTCCTTCATGGTGACGTTAAATTATTTGTCATTATTTGAAGCCATCATCTATCTTATAAAATATTATCCACACCAATTTGTTTCCATGAAAAAAACATTATATTCAATATTTCAAAACTGAAATCAGAATATACAACATGTCCTAACTATATTTCCAGAGCTATGCCTCTCATCTTTCTTCCAACCAAAAAGAGGAAAAACTGAAAGAAAAGTTTCCTCATAGCAGATATTGTCTGAAATATTACAGTCATCCAGAGGCTCTAGGGCCCTCCAAGGCTCCTATTTTTCTTTCAAGTTAATTTTTCCTTCCACTCATTATCTTTTCAAGAACCTTTCCATCCTTTATAAATTTAAACGTAGCCATGGTCTCCACATCCCCCAATTGTTCCATGTCGTTCAAGGAAAGATATTTCTGCATATTTCTTTGACAGCTCAATCAACAATGGACTCATGATTTGACAAGGTACACATCCCACGTAGCAGTGAAATCTACTGCCACCAGACATTTAGTCTCAATGGCCTCCTTTAGATTGAAGTGCCATGCCTATGTGGTGTGATAGGTAAACACGTTTCCCTTTGCCATCACTTCTCCAAAAATATCTCTGTGCTTCTCAAGTTTACAAGCAATGTAAGTTTTAAAAGAGAAATCCAAAAGCATATTCAATGTAATATGAAGGTTTTACTTTTGTAGCAATGTACTTCCCTTTCAAAATCTCTTTGTCAAGCATGACCTGTCATTGTGATAGACCATTATTCAAAGATAACCTTTGTTTATAGATTAAATTGTTTCAACATATTATTTTATTGTAAGCTTGTTTCATTTGCACCAATTCCCATTCCCCATGGTGCATAAAGCCTGTAGGGAATTTGTACAAATATAATCCAAGGTGAATATACCATGTCCCCTTTTCTATAACCTTTTTAACTCTCTCCTACTTTTCCATCACCAATTTCCCATTTGTTGTGGCCATATGGACACTGGAGCTATATTGAATAGAGGGAGGAGGGAAGTGAGTGTCTTGGTGGACATTGTGGCATTACAAATAACAATTGTGACAAAATTTGGAACAATTTTGCATTCCGCGTTAAAAAAAGGATCAAGGAGTGCACTGAGTTATAACACTACTTTTGTAAACAAAGTTGTGTACTTTCCATGGGAATGGAACAATAAACACAATAGTTTTGCAGATGGAACAAAGGAACAATGGACATAATGGACACAATAGTTTTGCCACATGACATTTAATCATTAGTCCACATCATATCCAACTATCATAGACTCGTACTTTTGTGGACTTGATGCATCCTACCATAGAGAAACATGAGAGTGGATGTGGTTGTATTAATGTGGTCACTTGATGTTCTCTCAATCTTATTTTCTTTAATCCCCTTGTACGTACATGATTATTCCATGTGTCATTATATTGGGATTTTGAGATCTTGGACTCTTTCTCATAACAACTCATTTTATCCTTAAATTCTCTTAGTTTCCCTATTCCTCATGCACGCAAAAATCTAATGCAATATGCTTCTAGCAAGTGTCAAGTGTCTAACAAACTTAAGACATGGAACCCCAGGCCCACCAAGGCATCTAGACCTAAAATATTATGCATTAGGCTTAAGTCTAGGTACCATGTTTGTAAGAAAGTTCTTGCATTGGAGATATTTGAAATGACAAATCTGCTCAATTCCTATGGATCTGAAGTATTATTAGAGCCTAGTGAAATCTTATTTGAGTCCAATTCTCCAAAATACTTGGAATTTTTTTGATAAGGGTGTCTTCTAACTTATCTTGCAAAATGTGTAGTGGTCCCATGTGGCACACTCTAGAGCCACCACTAGTCCTTCCAAGTTCATTCATGTTGATGTTGCATTTCCATGTGGTGGAATTTAATTGAACCTTGTGTTTAATGAGCCAACCATGTTGACATCATCATAATGACATGGCAATTTCTGAGCCTGCCACATGTCCTTTTGATTTTCCCTTTATTATCCAAACCAACTCACTTCTTTGTCTCCCTTGTATATGTGGCATATTTTAATTGGTCCCAAAGTTGTTGATGTTGAGGTTCCCTACATCGTGGATATTTGATGGTATACATAGAAATCTATATCCATTTGTCTATATTCTATGCAAAAGAGTTGTGAGTCACTTAATGACATGGAAATTTTTGAACCATGTTGACATCATCATAATGACATGGCAATTTCTGAGCCTGCCACATGTCTTTTTTATTTTCCCTTTCTTATCCAAACCAACTCCCTTCTTTGTCTCCCTTGTATATGTGGCATATTTTAATTGGTCCCAAAGTTGTTGATGTGGAGGCTCCCTACATCATGGATGTTTGATGGTATACATAGACATCGATATCCCTTTGTCTATATTCTATGAAAAAGAGTCGTGAGTCACTTAGGGAATCAAAATATTGTAATGATATGAGGTTTACTTTCCAAAACCCTTACAAAATTGAAATATTTATAGAACTCAATTAAACCCATATTTATAGAACTCAATGAAACATATGCACTCTTCCTTTAAAGCATTGATTTTCCTCTTATGTTGTAATAGAGACTCCATGATAAAAACATACCCTGCATTATGATTATCTTCCTGAACATGGATTCTACTAATAGATGAGAAGATAGAGGCATGGTTATCAACAATTAGGTCCTCCTGTTTACAAAGAAATTGATAGATTTATATTATTTTACAATAGGGGTAGTGTCCAGGTTGGCTATGGCTCTCCATGATACCTATAAAATAGAGATATTACAACCAATTTGGGTGAATAAAAATAAATTCCTTTTCAATAGACCCCTCCAATAACTCGTCAAATGACCAATGAACCAATTTAGCCTAGAAACCTACACTTCCCTTTAAACTATCCATTATCCCACATGTGCACAAGGTAATAATATGATGCGCTTGAAATGGTTGGTCCTCCATAAGAAATGGAGTGTGAACAGGTGTGTATATTGAACTCTGACTACCACTTATCTTGGATTGCAAGCACCATGCTAAAATTTGGTTTATTAATACTTGCAATTGGTTACACAATTGGGGAGAAGGAAAGAAACCCTTTTGAGCTTAGAATTTTGAAGTCAATCTTACAGTATTTGTTTTCTAAATGATCAACCCAAAGATCTATGCATAAATTCAAAATAGAATATTAGATCTAGTCAAATAAATTCAATTCGAATTGAATTTTTGAAAGAATACGCATCATGTAACTTAAGGGATCCCTTTGACCCTAATTCTTTAACATCTAACAAGGTATTGGTATTTTCCAAAAGCTTCTTATCCATGTGGACTCCCATTTCCATCTAGGTTCTAGTCTTCTTAATGACATCCCAATTCCTCATATGCATTTTTTCTTTCAATGTTGGATATTTTAGAGATTTCTCAAGGTCTTTCAATGATGAGCTAATGACATAGTTCTCTAACTATATATATTAATATATATTCAATAATAAAAAAATAAGGATCCATGGATATAGACTTACCTTTTGATGAAGATGGATTATGGCTCTTCCTGCTATCATTTTGAGATCAATTGTGATCTTGGAAATGTCCTCTATTCACTCTTCAACTTCTTCCTCATCGTTGGGTGTATATTTCTTAGGGAAATCTTACCTAAGGTGACCATACATATGAAGGATGGAGCACAAAAAAGGAATCTTAACATTGTCTATCTCCTAACAATAAGAACAATTCTCCACTTGGATATCAATTCCTTCAAGTAATCCATCTCCCAAGTTCATTTCCACAAAAATCCTAGCCATTGAGGTCTTGTCTAGGAAGCATGTTTTCTCGTCGATATCCAACATCGATCAAACTAGAAGGTCATCCATCAAACTATGTGACACATGCCTCTAAATGTGCAAACAAGTTGACCACTCCAATATTTGTAACATGGCCTGGCATGAGAGGTCCATGTGCATGAAGAATATCCCCAAACTGCCTATGCCATTTTGATCAATTCCTTGAGAGTTGTGAACCAATGAAACCATCTTAGCTCCTCAAAAGTACAATGTCCCTTTCCCATGTTCTTAGTTATTGTGAAAAATAGGGAAACATCAAAGTTTGAATGCTTGTATGTTGGAATCTCTATCATTGTTGGCATGAATAGTAAGCTGAGTATCTATGAATGAATGTTTCCATCAGGTGGATGCAACAATGGAAATGATATGCTACAACATATGTCTATCTACTCTTGAAGAGGTTTTTTGGAAACTCTATCATACCACATAATTTCCTCTTGCCTTCTGAGAATTTGGTGGGTGGTGTGTTCTTGTCATGGGTTTTTTAGATGTATTATCAACTATGATATATGGTTGTGGTTATGTTGGTTGTTGTGTTGCACTATGGATTTTCCTATATCTGGTCTCTAATATGGTGATTGGTCGTGGTTTTCTTAGAGATCGTGGTGTACTGTAGAATTTAGTAGGCCATGAAATGTGCTCATTGTGGCATAGCCTAAAATTTTGTGGGTGCTCTATGTTTCCCATGGGTTTCATGGTTATGGTATCGATTATGGTTTTTTGTTGTGGTTGTCTTGCTGATCATGTTGCACTCTAGAATTTGGTTGTTGTTCCATTTTTTTCATTCCTCTCTTGGGTTTGGTCTCGATTATGGTGTTTTGTAGTGGTTGTCGATGTGTGGTAAAACATTTCAAGGAGGGGGATTGTTTTTCCATAGGATTGTGGGTAGTTTCATTGCTACCTCTTGCATACACTGGTAGATTGGTTGGAATTGTTGGTATTTGGCACATAGAAAGGGATATGTTTTCCTTGTGACAATGTTCTTCAAATTGGATTTGTCCATATGTCTTTTCTTTTTGAGTTGGTATTTAGCACATAAAAATGTATGTTTTTTCCTTGTTAACATGTTTTTTGGTTTGGATCTATCCTTGTGTGTTTTCTTTTTGTATGTGATATGGGTTTCATGTTGTTATGTCCCATGTTCAACCCTAGGTTTTTTTGATTCCTACAAACCTATTATTGGAGTTCCATGTTTTTCATTCCTCTATTGGGTTTGGTCTTGATTATGGTGTTTTGTAGTGGTTGTCAATGTGTGGTGAAACATTTCATGGAGGAGGGTTTTTTTTCCATAGGATTGTGGGTAGTTTCATTGCTACCTCTTGCATACACTGATAGATTGGTTGGAATTGTTGGTATTTGGCACATAGAAAGGGATTTGTTTTCCTTGTGACAGTGTTCTTCAAATTGGATTTGTCCATATGTGTTTTCTTTTCGAGTTGGTCTTTAGTACATAGAAAAGTATCTGTTTTCCTTGTTAACATGTTTTTTGGTTTGGATCTATCCTTGTGTGTTTTATTTTTGTATGTGATATGGGTTTCATGTTGTTATGTCCCATGTTCAACCCTAGGTTTCTTTGATTCCTACAAAACTATTATTGTTTCCCTATAGTATTGGGGTTTAGGATGGCCTTGTGGGAGT
>JASDQU010712128.1:37057-48323 GCA_032191745.1 Picea mariana | reverse complement strand
TACTTTTACCCTCTGGTACTTTAGCCCTTTCTTCCCACTAGGTAAGGTACAACCCTTAGATATTTGGCCAACCCAATGCCCGAACCAGTGTAATAGGATGGATGAGCGAGAAAAGGATGAAAAGTGGTAAGTATGGTGGGAACAGACGATGACCTTGCATGAATCCCCCCAATGGAAACTCAAAACCTATGGAACCAACTTACTAGGGAATCATGTCATTCCCCCCAGGTGTGGTCGAGTGGAAAGGCATAAGGTCCAAGCACATGTTAGAAGCAAAAAGAATTAAATGCACATATCCAAAAGTTTTGAGGATCAGAGTGACACATACCATGATACCCAGACTCATTACCTCATGGAGCAAGACCCATTTCTATTGCAAGACCAGGCTGATGTGATGGATGTTGTTGCTGCTGACAAAGTAGAGGTGTTGAAGAAGAAAAGGATGGGCCCTCTAGGGCCATGCTCAAGTTGATCTGGCTCTCGGTACTCCATGTCTAGGACCTGTGGGCCTCGAGACATAATCTCCTTAGTTATCCCTAGGCTAGGGGATAACATCTAGCTCCAACTCGGGGACATGTGCTCACCGTAGAAAGCATGAGAACCTCAGCATCTCTGGCATAACCTGTGACCTGCTTGATCTCAACATAAGACTATTAGTAATCATTTGGGGTGGTGATATCACCCCCGGCTCATATATATATAATACAGAAAATGAAAGCAAGCATATGTACAAATGGAAATACAAACTACTCTAGCATGAAATGCAAATGGTATATACAATGAGTGCAAATGCCTACCTACTTACCTGCACTTACCGGTGAAGTCAAGTCTCTACCCCCTGATGGGGTTGGAGAAGGTGTCTGCTAACTGGTAATGGGCGCCTTCTTCCTTCCAATGTAGACAAATAGTAGGCATCATTGACTGACTTTCTTCCAACTCTGAAGGGTCTAAGCCAAAACTATGCATTTCTCTTGACATTAGTAGGCTCTCCCTTCTTTGTGTCCCATATCCATATTGTGTCTCCCTTCTTTGTGTCCCATATCCATACTGTGTCTCCCTCCTTGTAATCTTTGGTCCTGAACTTGGTTGTTTCTTGAACAACCGTAGTGTACTGTGTAGAGGGATGAGGGTGGGACTCGGCTGTGAAAACTTCTTGTTGGGATGGTTGGATCAATATATTGTCTTTTCCTTTCTTTAATAACCTGACAGCCCCAACTTCCTTGTCTTTATACTTGTTCCAGAGTTGCTTATAATCTTCCTTCTTCGGCCATTGTGTCTGATCAAAGTCTTCCTCCGTAGCAAAAGGCATATCATCAGGAGAAAACTCGGGAAGACTTTCTATGATTGACTCATGTGCTTCATCAGTTTTGATGTGGTCACTAATTTGTCGCACATGGATTCTGGTCATTGGCACATTTGCGAGACGGCTTATCGTTCCATCGTTCATAGGAACATTGATATAAGTAAGGTCCATCTCTAGAGTGCCTCCCAGCATTGCAGCAAATTTCCTGGACAACAACATTCCCCACACATCTGGGACATCTACTACTACAATGTCCATATGGATCACTCTCTCGAGGTATCTTCCACGACATACTTCCACATTCTCAATCACCCCATGTGTGGGTATGGCCCTAGACTCAAAGCCACACACATTTATGTAAGGTCGTGTGACTTTTAGGCCCAATTGTTCCATGACCTTCAGAGACATCATGTTGGCACCTGCCCCTGAATCCAGCTTACAGTGGTTAAGGCACTTGTTATTTATCAATAAGGTCATGAAGAAAGGTGGGTGTTCATCATACTAGACCCTAAAGTGGTCAACTTGTAGCATAATAGGAGGGTCCATTGGTTCATCTAATCCCTTGAAAAAATTATCAAATCTTTCTTTGACAGATGGTACCTTGATGACTTCTCTCAAGGGGATGGTCACATGCATCTTGGATAATGCCCCTTCAAAGTCAAAGATTAAGTCCACTCTTTCAGTCTTGGGAGGATTCTTAGGAAGGAGAATGTTCATGGGTGGAGGCCTCGTTTGGGCTACTATAGGACTGGTAGAGAGAGGTTTGTTAAATTTCTTTTGTCTAGAATACACCTGGTACTCTTGTTTCTTCAACTTCTCTCTTAATTCTTGGTCCAGGTTATTTATCACCTCCATCCTAGCCTTCCTAGTTGCTTCCTTTATGCCCTCTTGATGTTCCTCAGGAGAAATATTAAGGCAGATTTGGCGGCCCTCTATGGTATGGTCCATTATGTTTACTTGGTCATGGCCACCATTGTTGTAAAGACATTCATGTTCTCAGTGTGACTCACTGCATTGCAGGCACCAAGGGTTTTCATCCACCACATTTGCAGGAGCTAAAGTATTTGAAACCTCTTGATCATTCTTTGGTCTGAAAACTTGGTTCCCTTTCTGGAATTGACCCTTGTATGGAACCCTAGGGGCTTGATGTTGAGTCCTTTCTAGATTGACAATCCTATTCACCATTAGTTCTTGGTTTTTTACCATGCCATCTACAGTCAGTTGCAACTTTGCCAAGCTAGCACTGATGTCTAAGGTAGGTTCAGCATTGTGGACTATCTTAGGTTTAGTGTCCATTCTGACTCTTAGGGCTGAGAAAGGTTCAACTTTGGATGATAAAAGGTTGTCTTCGATCCTTGTGGCTACTTCTTGGGCTTCTTGGATCGTTTGAGGGTATTTATCTCTGAGGAGATATCCTAGTTGACCGGTAAAGGCTTTGGTATAAATGAATAGAAGGAAACTATGAGATGGATGATGACTCACAAGGATTTTTTGCAACAGGGTTTCAAGCCTGCTGTGGAATTCTCTAATCGTTTCATTCTCCTATTTTACAAGGTTATTCAGCCTTATCAGTAGCATGTTGGGGTCTTCCTTGATACTCCATCGTTTGAGGAAAACTTCTTCTAACTTATCCATGGTTTTAATACTGCCATCAGGAAGACTATTGTACCAATGCCTTGCGCCATCATGAAGGGTAGTAGAGAACAATTTCATAGCCAAATCTTTAGCATCATCACTAATGGGATGAAGCTGGAAGAATGCCCAAAAGTTGYTCATGGGATCCTCGACACTGATTACATCATTTCCAGTGAATTTAGGCAACCATTTTTCATATTTGGGGGGCATTTGCCTAGGGTAGCCAGGTATAGCTAYCATGTCTAGTGGTTTGAAAAGATTGGACGACCATTTTCTTTGGTTATTGGCTTGGTTTGTAATGGCGGTCTGAGTTCCCGTGCTAGACATTGTGTTTAAGGGAAGATTGCCTTCGAAAAGTGATTTTACTACAAGAGARTTTTGGGGAGGCTTTCTTCTAAAGGACTGGGGAAAGTTGGAGTACCTCCTTGTGGATTCTGGAATCGTCAAATAATTTTCTTGAAATTATCAAAGGAATGAGGGAATCACCCTTAGTGGAGTTGCCAGGTAAGCTTGTCAGATAAAGATTCTTGAGGAAAGACKTACCGAAAAAGTGTCGTTTGAGGAATATTGACTCAGTGTTCCCCAACGACGRCACCAAAATGCTATCRCACATATTGTACTTTGATACAAGGATAGGTTGAAGGAGAGTAAATTGGCATAAYTGGAGACTGTCCTATCACTGTCACCTCAATGGGATGTCTCTTTCTATTTAGGGTGGTAAGCCCAGTGGAGACATCCCYGGTGACCTGGGGGTTTGAGAAGGCAAGCTCAAATGGCTAGATAAAGGTCCCCTCTCACAAGTCACCACCAATCAGAAAGTCTCAGTTTTATAACCAATGAAATGATAATATGTCAAGGTGTACCTGCCCAGAACAAAGCAACAAGAACTATATATATTTGGAAGTACACTTGCTTGTTAGCACTTCATAAAACGATAGACTTTCTCAATAAAAGCAATTTGACTGATAATGTGAAGTAAATAGAAAATTATAACAACAATATTAATGAGGCAATACTTCACATTAAACGCCTTGAAATAGCTTCAAAAATGACTAAGAATCATCAACCATTGAAATCAAAATACTAGCATTTATTAGAAGCAGACAAGACAATGTCTAAATCATCCTTTTCAATTCCTTTTATGAGCTTTTAATGCTGCAACTAATGGTTGTACCTCACTTTAGTAACAACAACAATACTGTTAGTAGGTTAGGCTATTCTAGGGTTAGAAATGGTTAGTAGGAAGTGTTATCGCACAGATTGTAGTTAGGATGAAAGATAGATGTAAAGAGACAAGCTGGTGTAACTGAACCAATCCCACCCAATGTCACCTCGATGGGAAGGTTCTTTCTGTTTAGGGAGGTAAGGCCCAGGGGAGACATCCCCGGTGACCTGGGGTTTTGAGAAGGCAAGGGATTGTAGAATAAGCTATGAATTCCCCCTCCTCACAAGTCACCACTGAGCAAATAGTACGGCTAACCAGCCAATAAAGAGAAGTATAACCAAAATGAGATGTACCTGCTCGAGACAAAGCAACAAGAGATATATATGCAAGCTTACTCGCTTGGTTAGTACTTCATATATTTTAATGATTATCTGATATATAAGTAATTGGAGCAATAAAATATTGACGAAGTCAATGTTTGTACAATAGAAACAATTTTATACGATCACTTCTTCAATAAATGCTAAAGAAACTTGGCATTCAATGTAACAAATTAACACTTCATTAGGTAATGCCTTAAATAACCATTCAATTGCTTAAAAGTAAAACGTTAGCTGCACAATGATGTTTATAGCAAAAGATGACGACATCAATAAGTTGGCAAGGTTAGTCTTAAGCTAGGGTTAGAAAGGTTAGGGTTTGATCAAAGGTATTTGAAGTTGTTTTGAGATTACACTAAGGCTTAGATCAGTGTGTCCTAGGGCATATGGAGTCAACAGGAGGACGCAAGAGCTAAAGGATTAAATGATAATAATATGACTAAGGACAAGAGGGTTAGACCTTGAGGTGTTTCTATGGAAAGGCCTCAGGGATAAAACCCTAGGGGAGAGAGGCTCACTTTGGTGTAGGGGAACTAGGCTTCAGTATTCTCTCCTCCTTCCTTAGCTCAATGGAAAAGAGCTAGCTCAAAAGATTGCATAAAACTAAGACAAGAGGTTTTGCAAGTAACGTGTTGCTATGGCAAGGATTTACCAGACAAACCCTAGGGAAAATCGACTCACCAAGGTGTAGGGGAACTAGGCCTTGATGCGTTTTCTCCTTCTCAGATTTAAATAAGAAAAACGGCTAGCATGGGAGAAGATAGATTTGAGTGTTGTTATGGCAAGGCTCAATCTTCTTCTACAAAGGCTAGAAAGAGTAGAGTGTTGCTAAGGCAAGGCTCTATCTCATTTCAGCAAATAAAATGGCTAAAACCTTGATGGGGGCATGTGACAAGGACCTTCTATGTGTGCTTGTCACCTAGGGTTTATATCAACAAAATATAACTATAAATGCAAAAAACAAACAATACTACAACCATTCAATCAAGAAGTTTTGTAGAAATTCACTTACATTTCACAAAGAAATCAAGTAGCAAACCCTAGTTGTAACACCTTCCACCAAGAGAAATTCCAAAATATGCCAAGAAAATCTTCCTTCAACAAGTGTGCCTCCCTAGTTCAGCCAAAACCCTAGAATACAACACAAATTTCAAACCTCACCAAGTGGTGAGTGAGATATGATGAAAAAATGAGTAAAAAACCTCAATTTATATTGTACCATGACCTAATTTTACTTTTAGGTCATAAAAAGGCCGACAAGGCCAAAATACTAAAAATCATATTGTTTTACATTAAATGTTCAAATTAAAATCCTAATCAAGCTAAAGAGAGACGGCATGCTCCTTTTAGGGTGACGTTAGCCCCTTCTAGGGAAAATGCAGCATCCTGGAGCAAAACGTTAGCCCTCCTTGGGCTTCTCCAACATGCCACACGTGCCAAAACTGCCCCAGTTGTTTCCCAAAGCGTCCATGTTGCTAGGTGACGTCATGGTCATGAAGGGTGACGTCCTAGGCCTTCCAAGGCCAACGTTCCACTGAAAAGGGTGCAACCCCGTAGGTCAAGCTTTGTCGAGGTGCCTCTGCAAGACGTCCTTCTTCTCTCCTGTGTAAACCCCTTTGTCTGGTCTCTGCTCCCTGTTGGGGTCTCAGCATCCATCTGGTGGGCTCTTCAGCTCCATGGAAGTCCAAACTGATCATCTCCCCATGTGTACCAGTCCAATATGGTACCTGTCCGTCGGGCATGATCCTACACATCAACAGCTATGCCCTCCATTGGTTCATAAGTCACAGGGATCTTGCTTTTACCTTCTGGGCCTTTAGCCCCTTCTTCCCACGAGGTAAGGTGCAATCCTCAAATGATAGGTCAACCCAGTGCCCGGACAAGTGTAATGGGTTAGATGAGCGGGAAGCAAGATGAAAAGGTGGTGCTATGACGGGAGCGGACAATGGCTTTTCAGAAATCCCCCTAGTGGCAAACAAAAACCTACGAACACAGGCTTACTAGGGCATCCTGTCAATCCCCCCAGACATGGTCAAGTGGGCAAGTATAAGATCCAAGCATTTGTTAGAAACAAATGGAATTAAATGCAGATATTAGAAGGTATTGAAGATCAGAGTGACACATACCATGATACCCAAACTCATTACCTCATGGAGCAAGAACCATCTCTGACACAAGACCAAGCTGATGGTGATTGATGTTGTTGCTGCTGATGTTGCTGCTGACAAAGTAGAGGCGGTGAAAGGGAGAAAAGATGGGCCTTCCAGGGCCATGCAAAGTCAATCCGGCTCTCGGTACCCCACGTCTAGGACCTGTGGGCCTCGAGACATGATCTCCTAGTTATCCCTAAAAGTGGGGGATAACAGGAAGCTCGAAGAATAGGTTTTGATGGTTGTTTTGATCAATTACTCAAAAGAGGACTTAGACTAGTGCTTTAGGGCAAATGGAGTCAACGATGTGGCAACAAATCTTGAAGAGAAATAATGATAATAGGGAGTCAAAGACAAGAGAAAGTGATAGATTGGAGTGTTGGTAACCCAAGGCTCCAATTATCAAACCCTAGGGGAAACTAGCTACTAAGGTGTATGTAACCCTAGGCCTTAGTAGGTTTCCTCCCTCTTTAACTCAATGATGAAGCAAAATCGACTAAGATGAAGCAAGTAAGACTAGGGTGTTGCAATGGCAAGGCCCTAGCAAATGCTTCAAGAAAAATGGCTTTTTGGCAAGATCTAGTAGGTGAAGGCTTTTAAAGCTAGGACAATAACATGTGCTAGCCTTCCTAGGGTTTAATCAAGCAATTTCATAATCTTAAATGTAAATGCAAGATAAGTAAAACTATAATCATTCAACTAAGAAGAATTGCAGAAATATTACTTACATTCATCAAGAATAATCAAGAAAATCCCTAGTTGAACACATCCACCAAGAAACATGCCAAAATACTCCAAATTTAGCCTTCCTCAACAAGTACGCCTAAAATTTCAGCCAAGAAACCCTAAGGAGGGCGCAAATTTCAATCCTCACAAGTGTGAGTAAGAGATGATGAATAATAAGAGTGATTTTCCCCTTATTTATACAGTACTAATGACCAGAATTATGTCAAAAGGCTGACATGGCCTGTTTCACATAATATCCAGTTTTTACATCAAATGCCATAATTAAACCCTAAAACAAGCTATAAAGGTGACGTCATGCCCCTTTAGGGTGATGTTAGGCCCTTTTGGGGCAACATTGGCCTCCTCGAGCAAAACGCTAGGCCTCCTTGGGCCTCAGGATCCTACCACACGTGCCACTTGGCACACAACTGCCTCCAAAGCATCCAAAAACGTTGGGTGACGTCATGGGTGACCTGAGTGATGTCATGGGCCTTCCAAGGCCTACATCATGGTGGAAAGGGCACAACCCCCCTGGGTCCAGGCCTGCCAGGTTGTCCCTGGTGAAACGTCCTCCTATCTCTCTGGTGCAATCCCCTAATCTGTCTCTGCCCCTGGCTGGGGTCTCATCATCCATCTGGTGGGATTTTAGCCCTATGGAGGTCCGAAATAATCATCTCCCCATATGTACATGTTCATCGAGTGTGGCACTGCAACATCAACCAATACGCCCTCCATGGGCACATAAGTCACAAAGATCATAGCAATGTCAATCACATCTAATCATCAAGTTATTTAAACATGTCATTGAAACCCCCTTTACCCGGACAAGTGCTCAAAGACGTTATGTTATTCCACAAGCTAAGTTTGGAGGGGATGCTACGACGTCCTATTGGGCTAGTGCTCATTAGATGTGGGATGTTCATAGGTGAAGACAAAACTCAAGACATGTGAGTGGATGAGGTGGTAAGGGTGTCTGGGTAATAGGTGCAGTGATAGCAGGGAAATGTATGGCTTMCCTGTGGGTGCCTCTGAAGAGGGTGAGTTGCACCTTATCATGGATGCAAATGTTTCCATGCCCATTCATGCCTTTTATCTTTTATTCTTATTTCTTTTTCTTTCAAGAGGCTAGTTAGGGGACACTGCCCTGGTGTGGTGACCAGTGGTGGCAATGTTATCCACAAGCATTTCACGRAAATGAGAAGGCTGGCTTTTGATGAGACCCCCTTTCTCTTGTCTATGCCACCAAGAGCCACTACCCTGGCGTGGTGAGCAGTTGTTGGTAGTGTCATACCGCTACATGCCCATGGACCTAATAGGCTGGCTCATGATGAKACCCCCTATCCTCCAACTAGTTCCTAATTTATTATTTTTTATGGGTCTCTYAGTTTCTTGCTGAGAAGCTTTTTATTGCTTTCTTGGGGATCCCTGAGCGAAGCATCTCAAGGTTTCATTCGTTTGGATTTTATCTTTTGCCAGCTACTTTTACCCTTTGGGCCTTTAGCCCCTTCTTCCCACAAGGTAAGGTACAACCCTTAGATATTTGGCCAACCCAATGCCCGAACCAGTGTAATGGGATGGATGAGCGGGAAAAGGATGAAAAGTGGTAAGTATGGTGGGAACGGACGATGACCTTTCATGAATCCCCCCAGTGACAACTCAAAACCTATGGAACCAATTTACTAGGGCATCCTGTCATTCCCCACAGGTGTGGTCCGTGGAAATGCATAAGGTCCAAGCGCACTTTAGAAGCTAAAAGAATTAAATGCACATATCCAAAAGTTGAGGATGAGACTGACACATACCATGATACCCAAACTCATTAACTCCTGGAGCAAGACCCTTTTTTGCTGCAAGACCAGGTCAATGTGATGGATGCTACTGCTGCTGACAAAGTGGAGGCGTTGAAAAAGAAAAGGATGGGCCCTCCAGGGCCATGCTCAAGTCGATCTGGCTCTCGGTACTCCATGTCTAGGACTTGTGGGCCTCGAGACATAATCTCCTTAGTTATCCCTAGGCTAGGGGATAACAAAGCCTCCACGTGGTGGTTGTGCAAATGTAGATGCAGACGGCTGCAGCAGAGCAGAAGATGAAGCCCCTACTGTTGTAGCTGGAATCCTAGACATGGGGACCCTAGCACTGGATGGGGGTGGCATCTCAACATGATCATCATCATCCAAAAGAACACTCTCCAATTGCTCTAAAAGCAATACTCCATCCTCCAAATTATCCTCCTCTGGATTGTTGTCCCAACGCCTCAAGTTTTGATCCATCTGTGCCTCCTCACAGTAATAGGACAACAATCGCAAGTTGTAATGAACATAGACCAAGCTCTCTGCCTGACTTACATTCAGCCTGTTCCTTTTAACGTTATGAATGAAACTATAGGTGCTTCAACACCTCTCTGCAAAATAAGTGTTCACCACCTGTGAAAGCACCCGTGTTGCCAAACGTTGTAGCTGTGGGATAGTACCGCCATGCATGTTCCACCACTCAAGAGAACTCAGATTCCCTCGATCTCTAATTGCATGGTTGGTCCCAAAGGCACCATTGCTAAGGATTTAATGGCTCAATTGTCTCCTTATGTTGTCACACTCCTCCTTGTCCGAGATGAGTTTATCTAATGCTTTCATATAACCTGCTTGAACCTCTGGATCTTAGTGTGGTCTTTTCTTGGTCCCACCACCAGGTGTTGGTGATGAAATCCATGATACATGATAGTATTTAGGTGTTAGCACATATTCTAAGGCATGTAGTGGAATATTTAGCATTTCCCACCGTTTTTCCACCTCTACACGAATATGGTTATAGAGGTTGACATCTCTAGGCTCAACAATGTCTTTAATCTTCCCTAGCATGCTATCCATTTGCTCATACACCTCCCCAATGATTGGCCAATTTGAATCTGCAAACTTGATCAGGTGACAAATTGGCTTGGTTAATTGCAAAACAAACTGAACCTATGACCAAAACTAACTGTCAAGGATTGTCTCTTTCACTGTTGTTGCACCTTCTCTATCATTGCTCAATTCATCCCCTGCATCCCATGCCCAATTTTCTCGTCACTCTCTCTTGCTCTCCCACCATTTCTCTATTGTAATATTGTTTCCATATTGCAGCCATTCTTTTCAATAATAGAACTGAAATTTTTAAGGAACTCTTGGTGTCCTTGTGGTGTTCTATTGGTGTTTTATTGGAGTACTCTTGGCCTTCTTGTGTGGTGTTCTTGTGAGGTAATATTTCTGCAGTTTGTAGTTATTTTGCACGCATTGTTTTACTTGAAAAACCCCAAGCAAAGTATTTTGCTGGAGATAGATCTATAGTAGTATTGTTGTAGATCTATGTGAGTTGTTTTTCTTTGAGTTTGCAAAGTAGTTTGTAGACCATTTTAAAGGACTCACTTTCTTGCCTCATTGTGTAGCAAGTCTTTACAACTTTGCAAGTTACCAAAGCTTGGAAAGGACTCCAATAGCTTCATTTCTCTTCACTAATATTTATGATATTATTTCAGCATTCTTTTACACAATTTCTGCACTTATTTCTCTTTTAAATCTTGCAATCTAATCAAGTTTAATGTTCAGATTTTTAGTATAATTTTCTATTTTAGATACTAACAACTGTTAACACATTTGAAGTGATTTCTAGCAATTTTCAGCACACTTACTTGATATACTTTGCAGGTTTTCGTCAGTCCAAGGGGAGGTGCTGCCCAATTTTGGCCACAAGAAACTAAATAAGCATCCAAAGGCCTTGGTGCAAAACCCTCTCCCTCTTCTTGCTTTCCAAATCATTGTAAGCAGCCCAACAAAGTCTCTTGGACTTGCATTTTTTTATCATCTTCATAAGTTGTAAATTGTAAATTATTTGCAAGTTTTGTTTTTGCCCACACCTTGCATGTGAGTGGCTTTTC